>CM065638.1:49342223-49625061 GCA_033220585.1 Dipteronia sinensis | reverse complement strand
AGAATTCGAATTCGACAGTGATTTTATGGGATCAAATCCCACATCTTCAACCCCACACGATGCTTTTCAATGCCTAAAAAAGGACACTCAATAATTCTCATTAACACAACCGGATTTCGTGGGGATTCTTTGGAGAACTATACATACGGCGTTGAAGGGTAAATCGAAATGAGGGTTTTTTGAATATTAGGATCGCCAAAGACAGAGAGAGATTTTTTCCGGTTGAATTCCCCTGTGAAATTCTTTGAAGCCAGTGAGAGTCCACTGACGATCATTGGGAGAAAATATCCACTTATCGACATAACGGAGGCTCAGTCTTTATCTCGTGTAGGAGAAAAGAGAGATTTTAGTGAGAGGATAGTCTGAATTGTGACGATAATATCAATACCCTTTTTGTTAAATAAAACAATGTTATTTTCATTTATCATTGATCCTTCTGATCTTGCTCCTTTTTTACATCCATCTATTTTATGAGGAAGGATCCCAGTACCGAAGGTACCTATCCAGCTACTGGTTACTAGTAAGGGGGTGAGGGTGCTAACTGAGATTTCGCTCCCTGAGTGATTTTTCAGTTAACAAATAATATTCCCAAAGCTAAAGGTAAAAATAAAGATAAGGTATCTTCACAAATCTCACTACTTCTTCAAATCCACAAGGTACAATCTCATCTTTTATTCCTATTTGTTATTTTTGTAATACTGTTGGTTATATCAAACCAAGGTGTTATAAGTACATTGAATTTTGCAAAATAGGAAATGCATCTAGAGATAAGAATATTGACGTTGGATTGAAGCATGCTAGGGCTTTAGTTGTTGATAAGAATGATGTTTCTAAGATGAATGTTAGAAAGAATTTGGATGAAGAACTTTATTGGGTATGAGAATCTTGACAATTCATGTGTTGCTAGTAATGTTGAGGATATGAGAATCAATGTTATTCTTATGAATCAAATTGTTGAAAATCCCCACTATATGTTCAACATTAAAAGTCAAGGATGATCATGATTTTTGTGTAAGTTCACCCTAGACCAAATGGGTCAATGGTGAGTGCTCTTACCATTAGTGTAAGTTGCACATGTGAGTTAGCTTTGTTTCTCAATAACTTGACATGAACTTAGCTATCTCACAAATTTGTTATGATAGTCGAAATCTATTGATTAACTTTATGAGAAGTTCATTTTTGGAATCTACATGGTGTTGTTTGTTAAGACTTTTACAGAAAGTCATTTTTATATTTACTTGAGTTGAAAATGCTTAGTTTTTATTCTCCTGGGATGACACACCAACAACCTGTTGTCATGAGGACAAACAAGCCAATAGAGCTCATAAAAAGGGCTTAGACTTTGCATTTGATGAAAAATGCTTGCTAAGGTATTTCTATATCCTAGTGCTTGTATATTTAGTTTTTCATTTCCCAACTCATTATTTGCACTACATCATGTAGCATGTCATTTTCAAAGAACTTAGTATAATATACATATGGTTCTCATTAACATTTGCTCTCTAATGATCTTATAGTGAGTTGTTCACAAAGGTCTTATATAGATGTGTGAAATATCATTTGAATGATGAGAGGCATATGTTTTGAAAAATATGAGCTTCATATTCTTTGAAAGCTACTCTCTTTAGAAGTAATGATCTTAAGTAAACTCTTTTTGCTTTTAGATTATGTGCTTGTAAGCCATAAAACTTGGTTTTCAAAATGCACTTTGCTTCTCTTGTATGTTTTGTTGCAGTAAGTTGAGTTTGAAAATATGTAAGTTTGTGGTTACACCTTGAAGTCTCATGACTAGTACCTTTAAGATGACCTATGGTTAGTATCCATTTTGCTTCGGCAAACTACATAGAATTCAACGAGCACCTTCATGTAAAGGGCTACAAACCTTGGTTGTGCAACCGGCCAATGTAGGAAAGGGCTACACCATTGTGATGAGTGAAAGCCTTCATGAAGAGTATATGTTTATGTTAGAAAAATCAAAGAAGTTTTGAAAAGAATTTAAAAAAAATATTTGATTCAAAGCCTAAATAAAAAAAGGCTTAAAGGAGTATAGTTGAAAATCAAGAATTGCTTGGGTAGAAAATAGAAAGGGATGACGAGCCACATGCACACACACGCTCATATGTTGAAATCTATTCTCTTTAAAGCAAAAATTCAGAATGATAATCGGATTGACCTTTTATAGAAAAGCTTAAGATGAATAGATGTGGATATGATTTGCATGTTGATTATCAAATTACTCCTCTACATATGCTTGAAGCAAAATTCACACACACACACTTTTGTTTAGAAGTATTTTGATATTCTAGCAATTTTAGAAGAATTATGAGAGAGATTGAAAATCTTGGTGTGTCTCTCATAGTTTGTGAAACTTATTTTGTTGAATTATTTTAAATTGCTTGAATGTGTGATTGTGTGGATATCATGGTGAACAATGTTCTATCTTGATCTTAGATAAGCACTTACCGAGGGGGAGCATAGTATGCTAAATTTTTTTCTCTTTTATGATATGTTCACATGATTTGCTTTGTTATATGTTGACATATTGATTGATTAGAATAATTGAATGATAAGAATGCATGATATCTATCTTGAAATAATTGTATGAATGTGTTGGCAATAAATTTCTCCTAGTTTGGGGTCGATAGTAGTTGATATTGCAATTAATTCCTTCATTTTTTAGGTTGATAGTAGTTGTAGTTACAACCAATTCCTCTTAGCTTGAGGTTGATTAAGTCCCTCCTTGCTTGGGATTGATAGTAGTTGTTGTTACAACCAATTCCCTCATATTTTGAGGTTGATAGTAATTGCATTGAAACCAATTCCTCATGTGTGGATGAATATTGTTGTTAAATGCATTTGTTGATTTTGGTAAAATGTACCAATATGTTTGAAAAAGAACATTTATGCATTTAGGATTCATTATTTCATCACATGTCTTTTTATATTTATTTTTGTCAATTAATACTCACTTGTGTTCTCTTTTCCACTCATGTTTTTTTTGTATTGTAGTATTGACACAAAGCCATGGGAAAGAAACAAGGTTTCTAATTCTAATCCATTCATCAAAACCTATAGCAAAACCCAAATCTACTCAACAACCTCTAAGAAACCCAAACCCAACAAGTTGAAAAGCCTTGGGTGTTATGGGAACCAAAAAGCTTATTCAAGATAGGGGTGTTGATTTGATTGAGGGTTCTTACATTCCTCATTCTGTACATGAAAGGTAGTGGGATACATGGATAAATTCTATTTGGAGTGTTAATGAGAGCCTTATAAGAGAGTTTTAATGTTGAGTATAAGGAAAACACAACCTTTGAAAAATGCCTTGGTAAGGAGAGGGAAAACATTTAGGATCTCCTAAGATAGCATCAACAAGTTCCTTGGTATTTCGAATAAGATTGTTTCGGAACTACTTGTTGTGGATAACAGTGATCACTTAAATCTTATGGGGAGAACTTTATGTGAGGATGATGGATTTGAATGGGGTAAGAGAGCATATATAGGTCAAAGTGTATTGACCAAGGTTAGTACCTTTTGGCATCTATTTGTTTGTGCAAATCTTGTAGAATCTACAATTGCTTCCGAGCTTAACAAGGAGAAGATCAAGATTGTGTACACCTTGGTGACAAACAAGCCTTTGAACCTTGGTGATCTCTTAATACAACATATAGAGAGTGTGGCTTCTTCATCAAGATTAGACAAAAAGTTGGCTTTTCCGGGGTTCCTTACTCATTTTTACATAAAGCTAGGAGTTTCGAAGCTTGATGATGATGTTCTTCTACCTCCCTTGGAAAACTTTTGTGACAAGCGCTTAGTGTTTATGTCATACAAAGAAAAAGGAAGGCTAGTGACACTTATAGGCGTTTTGGTGAGCACTATGAGCCATGTGTTATGACAAGCAGAAATTCTTTACCGAAATGGGCCATGCAATTTTGAGAGGGGCTATACAACAAAATGAAAAGATCAAGTATTTAGAAGATAAGATTGCCTTTAGCAATTCATCCACTTCAAAGCATTATGTGAGATCAACAAGAAGAAGAACTTTCTTTGATAATGCTTGATCTTGAGGTATTATTTTTTCTTAACCTTTTGGCTTCATATTATGTCAAAAAGGGGGAGAAAAACAATGACACTAAAACCTATGCTATGCTTTCTTAAGCTCTCTTAATCTTACGATTGTTTTAGTTTTTGGTATATTTTATTCATTTATTTCATTTCATTTGGTATCTTGAATTGTTGGTGGTTTGTAATATTTTGATAATGATAATATTTTGTAGATGGATAGTATGCATGTATTTAGGGGGAGACATGTGTATCAATTTTAATATGTATCTAATATCTTGACATATATATGTATGTTTCTCATCTATATGCTTTGTGTTTCAAGATGATTCTAGGTGATGACAAGAGAAGACTACAAGGAAGAATTCAAGACTTCATGAAGATTAGTCTAAGGGAACGAACTCATTGTAATCTGAGGGTGTGATTTGTGACCAATCTTCATTTAGTATGTTAAGTATTTGTATAAAGAGTTTTGACATAGAATTTGCCAAAGGGGGAGATTGTTCAGTTTTTGAGGAATTATATTGGCATAATTCTATATCAAAACAACATTTGCTTTGTATTGATTAGTTGTCTAGGGTTTGTGGATGATTAAGCTTCAAGGAAGATTGGACAACATTCAAGCAAAGTGGTGGCTACAAGAGGAACAAAGCTAAATTGCGTAGCAAAAGGTATATCGAGACCTCTTTCCTCTTGCAAGGCCTAGGCACACACATACGTTGTATTCATATGTGTCCCTGCATTGTTGTGAAAATTTTGGATTAACAGAATACACACATTTATACATGTATGCGCATGCATTAGATTTAAAGTTGACAACTTTTGTAAATTGTATGTTCTAGGAATATCTCTAGGAAATTGCATACACGTGTGTTCCTGAGTTTATGTGTTTATATTTATGTGATATTGAACTTGAATTTGAGCTTGCATCCTCATTGAGTTCCGGTCATTTCGGTCACTCATTCATTAAGTTTTATGTTTAAAATAGGAAGTTACGAAACTTTCAATTTCTTAATCGTACTGGGTTTTCACCATTGAGTTTCAAGTTGAATTCCACATTTTTTGTGAAATTTTTTGTGATGTCCTTGTTCATGAGAGAGTCTTGGTTCATAATCTAAAGACAAATTCAAATTCGAAGTTCGGAGGCCAAAGAACGGTTGAAAAACGTGAAGGTGCGCGAGGGGAGGAGAGGAACCAAGCGACAGGGCCAAGCTCCTCTCCCCATGAAGGCATGTGGCCTCCACGGGAAGAACAGCCCTCTGCCCCCGTGGAGCCCATGCACCTCCACGAGATGGCTGAGTTGGCCACTCTTTATTGGATGCTTCCTTAGTCTCTAAATTCCCTCCTATATATTTCACTTTCCCTCTCATTTCATTCTAAGAAGAAAAACTTGAAAATCTAGTGCAGAATTTTTCTCTACAATTTTCCTATCTTCCAAACACCATAACTTTCTCATTCGGAGTCCAAATCGAGTGATTCAAATTGGAGATTATTTGTCTATTAGTCCTATATAATGTTCACAAGAGTTTGGATATAATAGATTGAGTTTTCTGGTAGATTCACTCACAAAAACGAAGCTGCACGTTTTTCACTTAAGGTATTGATTTCTCTCTTGAGTTTGATCTTCAAGTCTTCAATCACCTTGGGTTTTCTTCTTCAATATATTATGTTTAATGTGTAATCATTGATTAGAGTAACGGACTCTAATAAAGCTATATTGAGCTTCAATTGATTTACATGTTGAGTTAGATTTTTCAAATATATGTTTTCACATGTTTGTGGAGTTGTATTGTGCTAGCTTCGAATCTGGGACTATTTTGTGAGTTTATTGACATCTTCTCTATGATTAATAGTCCTCTCATATGCTAGGTCACTTTGATTGAATATTTTTTGAAATGGCATATTTTGATTGATGATTTAGGGCTTGATTGAATCTAAGTGACGATCTTGTGATTCTAAGCTCTAATATTTTGGTAGAAATTCATTTTTCAAATTTATCAAGTTGATTCTAGCATTTTTATGTGATTGAACATAATCTATGTTTTTGTGTGTGTTAGGTGTTTCACATACTCTAAATGGTTTGTTCATATTATAAGTTCTAGATAAAATTGATTTGTGCATTTACTGCTAAAAATCTAGTTCTTCATGTTTTGTGCCTAATACACACTGTTAACAGTGTTTTCTGGCAAGGGACCAAAGGAGAATTTTCCAACAAAGAGTTACCTAGAAAGATTCATCCATATATTCCAGGTAAACTGCGAGAGCGGTACCACTACCTAGACGGAACCGATACTTGACAAGGTCGGGACCCTCGACTACCTATCTATCTAGATAGAGCGTCATCTCCACGAGCTAACGAAGGCATGTATCTCGCCCTACTGAAGCTCCTAATACCAACTTAGGACCGGCACGACGATAACTGCACGCCTAACACCCGCAAGTACCTCGACATCAATCAAGACACCTAGTACCTCGATACTCACCTTGGTACTGCCTCGACTTCCACCTGATACCTAGTACCTCGATGTATATCAGATCCCTTCTAAGACAAGTACCATACCTATCAGGCAATACGAAGATGGTCATCACCTCTCCATCAAGAAATAGAACAAGCTCCAATCCATTAGCACCGCATTCCGCCAATGTTTAGAGCCAGAATTTCCCTCCAAGCTCTACGAAGAAGGAAAGTTGACTCCATCGCCATTATAAAGCGCAATTAATGAGACCAAACGGTCAACCTAATCAGAATTTGAATTCGACAGTAATTAACGGGATCAAATCCAAGGCCCTCAGCCCCACTCAATGCTTTTCAACGCTTAAAATAGGACTCTCAATAATCCTCATGAACAGGACAGGATTTTGACGGGATCTTGGGAGAACTATATATACAGCTCCGAAAGGTAAGAGTGGGAGAGGATTTTTTGGGAGTAATAGAGAGAGAGATTCTTTTCATCACCAGAATAGAGAGATTATCTCCGGTAGAATTCCCTTTTGAAATTCTCCGAAGCCTGTGAGAGTCCATTGACGATCATCGAAAGGAAATATCCACTTATCGACATAAACGGAGGTTCTGCCTTCATCCTGTGTAAGAGTGAAGATAGATTTAAATGTGAGGAGAGTCTGAATTGTAACGATAATATTGACACCCTTTTTTAAATAAATAGTGTTATTTCATATCTTATTGATCCTTCTTATCCTTCTCCTTCTTTACATCATTCTTTATTACGAGGAAGGATCCCGGTACCGAAGGTACCTATCCCGTTACTAGCTACCGGTAGTGGGTGAGGGTGCTAACCGAGATTTCGCTCCCTGAGTGATTTTTCTGTTAACACTTTTTGGCGCCGTCTGTGGGAAACACCACACCCTCAAAATAAAGCTAGCGTGCCTCGTTTTCTTGCCATACCATCAAAATAAAGCTCCGATCCTCTCAGGATCATCCTGACCAGTCGGGACATCAGTCAAACGCTTCAACCCAAAAGGGTCAGAAGCCTAAGATGGGAGGAAAGGGTCGCAAACCCGTCTCGAAGCCGTCAGCTACCATGCGAATTACCCCCCAAGGTACCTACTACCCCAACAACTGGACCTACCAATCTAGACCAACAGGTCGCGGCCTTTATGGAGAGCATTCACCTCCGAATGGTCACCGAAAGTAGTACCAGTCAGCCCGCAGTACCAGATCCCAAGGGAGATGCCAATTGGCACGGTACCAGGGTACCTCTCTTCGATAGGTTGGGACCACCACCTCCCGTACTGGTCCATGATAGACTCGGGCCCATGCCCCCAGCACCATCGATTCATGACAGACTCGAGCCCATGCCCTCGGTTCCAGGGCATCCTACAAGTTATCAACCTCGACGTGCGAGATCTGCCATCGACCTCCCGCCCAGAGAGCGCAGCCACCTGGCCCAACCAGTAGCCTATTCTAGACAACCTCATCAGGAAATGACCAAGGGACGCCCTCTCTCAGTGGCAGGAGGTAGCAACAGGGGCTCCAAAGAAGACCCTCCATAGGGAGAGAATCAGGATGAAGCTTCTGGGACATCGGAAGGGCATGACGACAGAGATTCTGAAGTGGAGTCTGGGAATGATGGCAATAAACGTCTTCGGGACTAAGTTACAGGAATGGCGAAAGAAATCCAGGAGTTTAAGAAGGGTAAGCACCGGGAAAATCGGAAAGACCGCTTGGGAGAGATGAATGCTCTCTTCTCTAGGAGGATCAAAAAGGCAGAACTACCTCCCAAATTCAAGATGCCAACCGAAAAATATTCTAGGATCGAGGACCCTCTGAGCCACCTAGAAAGCTTTGTTCACTAGATGGAGGTCCAGAATGCTACTAGGGCCGCTATGTGCAGAATGTTCCCAACCACGCTAACGGACTATGCCAAGACATGGTTCAGGAAGCTACCAGCGGGAAGCGTTGCTTAATTCAACAAATTGACGACTGACTTCTGTGCCCAGTTTCAGGGCATCAAACCTCGCCCCAAGGATCCCATTCACATTCAATACATGATCTAGGAGAGGGGTGAATCACTCAAAGCCTACGTGGAGAGATTCTATAAAGAAGTGATCTAGATTCCATTCACCTTCAATACATGGGAGTCTTCGTGGAGAAGGAAACCTTGGCCAATGTCAGAAAGAATCTTTGGGCATGCAGACTGTTCAGATCTTTCACCAAGCATCCCCAGAGACCTACCAGGAGGCCATGATAGAGCTCTAAAGCAGGTTGAGATAGATGAACAGCTCCGAGTTAAGATGGAGCACGATGATATGAGGACTGCCAAGCGCTAAAAGAAGGAGGCGCCTAAGCCTACACACATTCAGAAAAATTAGGTTAGGCCTTCCAACAAATCTACATATCGGTCGCCACCCTATCAGCCTCCACGAAACCAATCCTGATTAGGTGGACTCCACCCAGAGCTACACCTCCACCTAAAGAGGTAGCGCGGGTAGATAGAGATGAAATGGGGAACTCCCACTAAACCCCCATGAACGCATCTTATGAGACTATTTACCCCGCCATGCGTGACAAAGGACTGCTCAGGAAGCCGGGTCCAATAAAGTTACCAGTCGATCAATGAAACCGCTACAAGTATTGTGACTTCCACGAGGATGTAGATCATAACACCTCAGAATGCTATAGTCTGCGGAACCAGATTGAAGCCCTGGTTAGGGGAGGTTGCTTTGAGGAATTCCTCCAACAAGTATACGATAACATACGCACTAGGAAGGAGGTGCATGCAGATAGTAAAGCATATGAAGAAGGAATGAAATCAAAAGGGAAGGATCTGATGTAGCAGATCCACATTGTCAACACCATCACTGGAGGTCCACCTTGGCAGGAACCTCTAACAATGCTCGAAAGAACCATGCCAGGAAAGTTCCTAGAGTAAAAGCGGGCCAGAATGTTTTCAAGGTTACTAGAGGATCAAGTCGGTCTCCTCCTGCTGCACAAATCATTTTCACAGAAGAGGATGTATTCAACACCGTCCAGCCTCATGATGTTCCCATATTCAACACTGTTCAAATAGCCAACAATTTAGTCCACCGTGTTTTGATTGACACAGGTAGCAGCATTGATATTCTCTTCAAGAGTGCTTTAGAGCAATTCAATCTAAAGAGACCTTGCTACAACAGTTGCACCACCCCATTGTACGGGTTCATGGGAGATTCGTTGATTCCCACTGGATCTAAGATCCTACTAGTAATAGTAGGAACATCGCCACTGTAGCAGAACCTGATGATAGACTTCGTTGTCGTAGACACCCCGTCCACCTATAATGCTATACTGGGAATGCCCTACTTGTCTTCCCTCAAAGGGGTCCTGTCAATATACCATAGCGTCATGAAATTCCCAATATGAGACAAGCTGGGCGAAGTGTGGGGGGATTTGCAGGTTACTCGCAAGTGCTATACAGTGTTAACCAACCCAGCAGCACAGGCCAAGCAATGTGGCAAAAAACCATTAATCAAGATCACCAGTCCTCAGAGGAAGATTTTGAAGAATAAACGAACTCAGTCAGGGAGAGATTCTCGCCAGAGCTCCCTGATATAGAGATCAGGGAGGAGAAAGATGAGGAATGGGCCAGTGGCCATCCTGCAGAGGAGTTAGAATAGATACCTATCAGGAAGGACGATCCTTCCAATGTAGTCAGGATAGCTTCCATTGAAGGTGAAGGTAAAGGAAGATCTGATAAAGCTCCTACGAGAATATAATGACATCTTTGCATGGAGCCATGAGGAGATGCTGGGGATACCTGTTGCCTTAGCAGCTCACAAGCTAGTGGTAGATCCCACCTTCAAGCCAGTCAAACAAAAGAGAAAGTATTTTAACCAGGCAAGAAATGCTGCAGTGCAAGAGGAGGTAAACAAACTACTAAAAGTAGAATTCATCAGGGAGTCTCGGTACCCCGAGTGGATCGCTAACATAGTTATAGTGACCAAACCAAATGGGAAGTGGCGCATATGCATTGATTATACGGATCTCAACCGTGCCTGCCCAAAAGACAGCTTCCTGCTACCAAAAATCGACCAACTGGTAGATTCAACCACGGGTAACCAGCTCTTGAGCTTTATGGACGCCTTCTCAGGATACAACCAGATTATGATGCACCCAGCTGACCAGGATAAAACCAGTTTCATAGCCGGGCAAGGCCTGTACTGCTACAGGGTCATGCCCTTTGGGCTCAAAAACGCTGGGGCATATAGGAAAGTCAATGGAGGTATACATCGATGATATGATCATGAAGTCTCAAGCAGCTGAACATCACCAGGACCACCTCTTTCAGACGTTCTAGATAATCAGAGAAAATCAGATGCGATTGAATCCTGATAAGTGTGCCTTCGGAGTTATAGCCGGGAAATTTATCGGCTAGGTCATTGGAGGCTTTTATAGCTAGAGTGGGGAGGTACCGAGGTGCTTCCCGCCGGGTGCAGGATATGTCACCCAACAAAATAAACGGAGCTACGGCTGTTACTGATGCTAGTGCTTTAGCTCCTCCGGCCTCGCCCGCCGTGGTAACCGACCACTATAACTTTGTCGCGAAGAGTTCTGGCCCTGCTGCTGCTAAGCGGGTGGAACCTCAGGATAAGTCACGATCGAGGTCCGGGGACAGCAACCGGGATGAAGTCTTGACCCGCTCCGTCGATTCCTGCCCAGGTGGGAGTCTGGACGTCATGACAGCCATGCCCATTGAGCTTTTGATTAGAAGGGGATCTACCCTTCTGGATGAGGTAAGTTGTTTCACTTTAATCTTCTATCCAGGTAGTTGGTTGGAAATATCCTGACAAGTGTTTTATTCTTGGCATTCCTTCAAATTCAAGGTGGCGTTAAGCCAGCAGGTCGGTTCCCTCTTGGAGCGAGCTGATGGCGCTACCACCGAGCTGGAGAAAACCAAGGAGGAACTCAATAAGGCTTCTAGAGGCATGGTAGCTTTGAAAGAATCTTTGAACAACTCGAAGAAAGAAGCAGATGAAGCAAAAGCCGATCGGGAGCGGAAACAATTTGACTACGACATCGAGAGGCTCGGGTCCATCCACTGCAGGAAGGAGAGAGAGATTGCAAAGGGAAGAATAGTGGAGCTAGAGAAAGAGGTTTAGTCCCTTTGCAATCATGTGGCCGATTTGGATGCTCAAATGGACACTGCCTTTGGGGACGGCTACTTCTTCGCAGGCTACCAAGTGGCGTTAGCCTTCCCTCCTCCATTTGACTTGGGAGTTGTTGTTGGGCACCTCTATCTTGTTAAAGTTGTAGAATTCTTTTATTAGCATTTGAGTGGGATCAAATGAATATGATGAGTCTAAAATCATCGAAAAGTTTTCGAGTAAAAGAATCTAGTGCACTAGGTGCATTGAACTGGATCACAATGAAATACTTTATCTAGAACCGTCACTAGATATAAGTCTTTTCATTAAAGAGGACAATCAGAGAGTCTATCTTAATCCTGAGATAAATGATGGACTTATGGTTGCAAGTGATATCATTAGAGCTATCAATGAGTACGATTATATAGCATAGTCTATCCTCGATAGTTTGGTGGTATACATTTGTTAATCGATAGAGGACTTCATTTATAGATATGGACATCGTGGCTCCATTTATTAAATGAGAGTATAATATCATCATATGGATGTTTTGAGGTATTGGATATTAAATTTCAACATTGAGTTTTCAAAAATGATTATTGAAAACATGGCTTTTGGACAAGTCAAAGTATCTAAGTTCGAAATGTGGTCATATGAGGAAATATGGTAACTTGGAGAGCTATAGGCGGTCTATGAGCTCTTGGCGATTACTGATATTATTCACGAGGATACACCATCTCCTATAAGATTGTCTAGGGTATGAATGAGAAACATCTCCTTATTCTATCTTTATTTAAGAGTTCAATTTTAGCTCTTTAGTGGAATGAGTTAAAATTAATAGATTGGACCTAAGTGAATCATTTGTTGATTGTGATTAGGTTGTGTCTATTGAAGCTTAAATTTAGATAGCCCGCCAAGATCCTCAATCCACAGGTATTTGCATAAATCACTTGATATATTCTACCGGGCCGATTTAAGGGTCCATCTAGAATTGTTTTTAATATATCAAGAATATAATATGTCTATTATTTAATTAATAGGCTGCACTATTGTATTAATATGTTAAAAGGAGACATGTGGTCTTGTTTCTTTTAGTAAGAATGGGTCTGGTTCACATGTGGGCTTTTATTTAAAGTCCAATGGATTAAATGAAATAAGAAAATAATATATGGCCCATTTATATAAGTGGGGCGGCAAGGTGTATATATTAACCTAATATATTATTTTGTTTCATTGTTTTAATTAAATAAGAATTAGTTAATTTATTAATTAATTGTTTAATTAAGAAACAAATCTTTTTCTGATCAGGAAATATATTTCCTAAAGTTATACTATTGGTAGTAGTATATTAAAAGTAAAAGACTTGTTTGATAAGAAAATAAATAATTAATTTTATTTATTTAATCAAATAAGAAGTCTTTTTATTTAGTCAATAAAAGAATAAAAATATCTATGAGTTGGATTAGGTTTTGAAGTCTAAAGGTTGATGGAAATTAGGGTGCAACACAAACTCTTTTTGGTATGTGATTTGCGGCAACCCTAGTCCATTTAGAGGAAGATTTCGGCAATCCTAAATAGAAGAGGAAGCAAAATTTCGGCCACCTATATAATACCACATATAGAATTCGGCCACAAATAGTTGATTGAATGATTCAATTTTTCTTCTTCTTCTCAATTCATAGAAGAGGATAATTTTTATTCTACTAAACATAAAAGAGAGAAGAGATTATTCTTTGATAGTACACTGATTGCTTGTTCATCAATAAGCTTGTGTGTACAACATCGAATTAGGTTCACGCAAGTTTCGATCATTAGATTGAGAACTCAAAAGTGACCGGAATAATTTTTGTCTTCTTTTGATTGTTTTGTGACTAACAAAAGAAAAAGAAAACTTTGTTCATCCATTCTCAGGTTTGCAATTCAAAGAACAAGGGAGACCACGCTCCTAGGTGATTCATGTATGTGTTCGGATTGGAAGATCTCGCGGTACTGTTCACGATCACTGTTCACGGGGGTACTGTTCATGATCACTGTTCACGGCGGGGGTACTGTTCACAATCACTGTTCAAGCGGGTACTGTTCACGGGTATCGGAAAAGATTTTACGGATTACCAATCGACGTACGTTAATGGGATCACGCGTCAAGAGGTATTTAACTCTAACCGTATATATTTGAGTTTAATTAATTAAAAGGTTAAGGTTCAACTTTGAGAAAAATTTTAAAACCTTACGAAATCTATTTTTCGTTTCTTCCGCTGCGTTTTATATCGATTTTCCCTACAGTGGTGTTGTTCCCACTGTCACTGGTAGGATCATAGACCCGGTGGGAATCAACGAGTCCCCTATGAACCATATAATGGGGTGGTACATCTGTTGTAACAAGGTCTCTTCAGGTTGAATTGCTCTAAAGCACTCTTGAAGAGAATATCAACGCTGCTACCTGTGTCAATCAAAACACGGTGGACCAAGTTGTTGGCTATTTGCACAGTGATGACCATGGGGTCATCGTGGGGCTGCACGGTTTTTCACACATCCCCTTCCTTGAAGTCGATTTGTGCAGTAGGAGGAGACTGAGGTAACCCCCTAGTAACCTTGAAGACACTCTAGCTTGCTTCCATTCTGGGAGCTTTTCTGGCGTGGTTCTTTCGAGCATTGTTGGAAGTTCCTGCCAGGGTGAGACCTCCACTGATGGTATTGACAATGTGGATCTGCTCCATCAGATCCTTCCCTTTTGCTTTCCTTCCTTCTTCATATGCTTTGATATCAGCCTACACCTCTTTTCCAGTGTGTATATTGTCGTGCACTTGTTGGAGGAATTCCTCCAAGTAGCCTCCCCTGACCAGGGCTTCAATCTGGTTCGGCAGATTATAGCACTCTGAGGTATTATGACCTACATCCTCATGGAAGTCACAATACTTGTAGCGGTTCCGCTGATCATCTAGTACCTTTATTGGACCTAGCTTTCTGAGCAATCCCTTGTCACAGATTGCGAGGTAGATAGTCTCGTGAAATGCATTCAAGGGGGTATAGTGGGAGTACCCTCTTTCGTCTATATCGACCCAGGCTACTTCCTTGGGTGGAGGTGTGGCTCTGGGCGGAGTCCGCTTGACAGGGTACTGGTTCCGCGGGGGCTGGTAGTGCAGCAACCGATATGTATTTTTTTGGGAGGTCTATTCTGACTTTTTTGAACTGGTGCCGGCTTGGGCCCCTCCTTCTTCTCGCGCTTGGCAGTTCTCATATCATCATGCTCCATTTTGACGCAGAGTTGTTCGTCTATTTCAACCTGCTTTAGAGCTCTGTTGTAGGCTTCCTGGTAAGTCTCCAGAGGATGCTTGGCGAAGGATCTGAATAGCCTGCTTGCCCACAGGTTCCTTTTGAAATTGGCCAAGGTCTTCTTTTCCTCGAAGACCTTCATCTAGATCACTTCCTTGTAGAATCTATCTACATAAGCTCTGAGCATTTCACCGCGCTCCTAGATCATGTATTGGAGGTGAATGGGATCCTTAGGGCTAGGTTTGATGCCCTAAAACTGAGCACAGAAGTCAGTAGTCAACCTGGTGAATAAATCAATGCTCCTTGCTGGTAGCTTCCTGAACCATGTTTTGGCATAGTCAGTCAGAATGGTATGGAACATTCTGTACATGGCGGCGCTAGTAGCATTCTGGACCTCCATCTGGTGAACAAACCTTTCCAGATGGCTCAGGGGATTCTCGGGCCCAGAAAATTTGTCGGTTGGCATCTTGAATTTGGGAGGTAGTTCTGCCTCCTTGATCCTCCTAGAGAAGGGAGCATTCATCTCTCCCAAAGGATCTTTCTGGTTTTCTCAATGTTAATTCTTCTTCAGCTCCTGGATCTCCTTTGCTATTCTGGCGACCTGGTCCTGGATATGTTTATTACCATCATTTTTTGATTCCACCTTAGAATCTCTGTCTTCAGACCTCTCCGATGTCGCAGAAGTTTCATCCTACTTTTCTCCATGGGGAGGGTCTTCTCCGATGCCCCTGTTGTTACCTCCTGCCATTGAACGAGGGCGCCTCCTGGTCGCCTCCTGTTGGGGCTGTCTAGAGGAAGCTCCTGGTTTGACCAGATGGCTGCGCTCCCTAGACGGGAGATCGATGGCGGATCTTAAGCGTCGGGGTTGATAACCTGTAAGATTCCTTGGAAACGGAGGCGCTGGTCTAAGTCTGTCATGGACCGATGGTACTGGGGGCGTGGGCCCGAGTCTATCATGGACAGGTGTGGGAGGTGGTGGTCCCAACCTGTCGAAGGGAGGTATCCTGATACCCTTCCGATTGGCGTCTCCCCTAGGATCTGGTACGGCGGGCTGGCTGGTACTACCTTCAGTGACCATTTGGAGGTGAATGCTCTCTATAAAGGCCGTGACCTGTTGGTCTAGATTGGCAGGTCCAGCTGCTGGGGTAGCAGGTACCTGAGAGATACTCCGTGTGGTAGTTGATGGCTTCGAGGCGAGTTTGCGACCTTTTCCCCCTTCTTTGGCTTCTGACCCTTTCGGGTTGAAGCGTTTGACTGATGCCCCGACGGATCAGGATGATCCTAAGAAGATCGGAGCTTCATCCTGATAATCTAGTAAGAAAATGAGACACACAGGCTTTCTTTTGAAGGTGTGGTGTTCCCACAGACGGCGCCAAAAAGTGTTAACGGAAAAATTCACTCGGGATGAAAATCTCAGTTAACACCCTCGCCCACTACCGGTAGCAGTAGCGGGGTAGGTACCTTAGGTACCGGGGTCCCTTTCTATGATCAGGAGCGAGAGATCAAGTGATGGAGAAAGAACACAAGGGACCGGAAGATGTAAAAGAACACTGTTTTATTTAATAAATCACAATAACAGGATTACAATAAGCATACATACACTCGTCTCTCTATTTTCACTCTTTTACACAGGATGGAGATGGAGATGGAGAAAGCGTTCATATGGATAAGTGGATATTTTCCTCCAATGATTGTAAATGGACTCTCACTGGCTTCGGGGAATTTTAGAGATAATTCTCCCGGAGTCTCTCTCGTTATGGCGATCAAGAATCCTTGAAGCAATGCCTTTTTTTGTCTTTCAATACCGTATATGTAGTATTCTTAAAAATCCTCTCGAAATCCGGTTGTCATAATGAAGATCATTGAGAATCCAATTTTAGGCGTTGAAAGGCATTTAAGTGGAGCTGAAGGCGCGGGATTTGATCCCGTTAATCAATGGTGAATTAAAATTATGATTCGGTTGACCATTGGGTCATTAATGGCGCTTTATTTTGGCGATGAAGTCAACTTTCTTTCTTCGTTGGAGCTTTGTGGCGATGGAGTGTGACGCTGGTACCTCATTTTGTTCTGCGTCCTGCTGGAAGTGTGCTTGTGTCTTCGTGCTCCCTATCGTATTGCCTGGAAGGTAGGGTACTTGCCTTGGAGGAGCTCCGGATAGGCATACTAAGTACCAGATGGGAGTCGGAGTGACACCAAGGCAAATATCGGGGTAGTACCAAGGTGGTGTCGAGGTAGGTATCCAGGTACCAGGCACCTTGATTGATGTCGAGATCCTTACGGGATGCAAGTTATCATCGTACTGGTCTCGAACCGGTATCAGGAGCTTCAGTAGGGCGAGGTACAAGCTTTCGGAGCTGATGTCCTATCTAGATAGACGTATAGTCGAGGCTCCAACGTCATTGGATATCGGTCCCATCTAGGTGGTGGTACCGATCTCGCTGGCTTCCTGGAGTATCTGGATGAGTCTTCCCGGGTAGGTCCCTGTTGGAAAATTCTCCCTTGGTCCCTTGCCAGAAAAACCTGTTAACATATTGAATTGAGTATTTTTGTTTGTTTGGGTGGAATTCATGAAGTGTATACATGATGCCTTTGTGGCTTTTGGTTCTATAAACCTACATGCTTATGCGACCCTTAAGCGTTGCTCGTATGATACACCTTCAGCGAGTAGCAATCGGGTCACGACTCTTGGTCATTGCTCGTACGATACACTCTTGGCGAGTAGTGGTCGAGGGTCCATTTATGCTTAATGCATCCATCGGTTGTTGCTTATGTTAGGACTATGCTCAATAGCAAGAGTGTAATATTGTAATTGACAATCTTTTCATATTAATAAAGTGATTTCTGATTCTGCAAAATCTTATAGCATTTATAATTATAATTGTCAAGGTAAATAATCATAAGGTCAAAAGACTATGAGATATGAAGAATTGTTTGTACATCCGGATATGTAAGAGGTAGACACAATTCTTTATTTAGTCTTGAATCACGTTCACAACTTAAGTTAAAGGTTGGGCACCTCTATCTTGATAAAGTTGTAGAATTCTTTTACTAGCATTTGAGTGGGATCAAATGAGTTATGATGAGTCTAAAATCATCGAAAGGTTTTCGAGTAAAAGAATCTAGTGCACTGGGTGCATTGAACCGGATCACAATGAAATACTTTATCTAGAACCGTCACTAGATATAAGTCTTTTCATTATCGGAACAATCAGAGAGTCTATCTAAATCCTGAGATAAATGATGGACTTATGGTTGCAAGTGTTATCATTTGAGCTATCAATGAGTACGATTATATAGCATAGTCTATCCTCGATAGTTTAGTGGTATTCATTTGTTAATCGATAGAGGACTTCATTTATAGATATGGACACGTGGCTCCATTTATTAAATGAGAGTATAATATCATCAGATGGATGTTTTGAGGTATTGGATATTAAATCTCAACGTTGAGTTTTCAATAATGATTATTGAAGACATGGCTTCTGGACAAGTCAAAATATCCAAGTTCAAAATGTGGTCATATGAGGAAATATGGTAACTTGGAGAGCTATAGGCGGTCTATGAGTTCTTGGCAATTACTGATATTATTCACGAGGATACACCATCTCCTATAAGATTGTCTAGGGTATGAATGAGAAACATCTCCTTATTCTATCTTTATTTAAGAGTTCAATTTTAGCTCTTTAGTGGAATGAGTTAAAATTAATAGATCGGACCTAAGTGAGTCATTTGTTGATTGTGATTAGGTTATGTCTATTGAAGCTTAAATTTAGATAGCCCGCCAAGATCCAAAATCCACACGTACTTGCATGAATCACTTGATATATTCTACCAGACCAATTTGTGGGTCCATCTAGAATTGCATTTAATATATTAAGAATATAATATGTCTATTATTTATTTAATGGGCTGCACTATTATATTAATATATTAAAAGAAGACATGTAGGCTTCTTTCTTTTAGTAAGAATAAGTCTGGTTCACATGTGGGCTTTTATTTAAAGTCTAATGGATTAAATAAAATAAGAAAAATAATATTTTGCCCATATATACATGGTGTGGGCGGCAAGGCTAAATAAAATAGCCCAAGATATTATTTTATTTTATTGTTTTGATTAAATGGGAATTAATTAATTATTTAATTAATTAATAGTTTAAATCAAAATCTTTTCCTGATCAGTAAATTAAATACTATGTGTTGGATTAGGGTTGGAATTCTTTTAAGTGATAGGAGTCTTAATGTGGTAAGGATTAAGTCCACATATACTCCTTATTATACAAAGAATTCGGCCACCACTAGCCCAACAAGGATTAGGATTCTTGAATTGATAGGAATTAGGGAAAAGGATAATTCCTTTTCAAGTAAGGAAATTAACCAACCCTAGATTTCCTATTCAATGAATTCGGCCAACCCTACTTGGTGAAGGAGAAAATTCGGCCAACCTATAAATATAAGGTTATGAATTTTCGGCCACTAAGAAGCAAAATAGAGAGAGATTTTTGTTTGTTTTGAAAAGAAAAAAAAAATTCCTACTCTATACACAGATTTTTGGCCAAGAGAGAAAAAGAAAATAAGTTCTCATTCGATAGTGCACTTACAAGCCTTTAACATCAAAAGGTTTTGTGCACACTTTCGATTTAGGGTTACGCGAGTTTCAATCATATTGATTGTGAATTTAAAAGTGACCGAAACTATTTTTTAGGCTCTTGGTGTTTTACTATTGAAGATCAAGATCAGAAATTCCATACATCCATTCTAAGGTAAGCAATTCAAAGAAAAAAAGGGAAACCACGCTCCTAGGTGATTCACGTACGTGCTAGGATTGAAGATCTTGCGGATTACCATCGACGTAAGTCAATCGGATCACGCGACATGAGGTATTTAACTCTAACCGTATATTTGAGTTTAATTAATTAAAGGGTTAAGGTTCAAATCTGTAGAAAAATTTTAAACTATACGAAAATTATTTTTTCGCCTTCCGCTGCGGTTTTAAGAAATTTTTCCCTACAATTGGTATCAGAGCCTTGGTTGTACCCTTAATTAATTAACGTATATATACGTGAATCTATTTCTTTTTATTGTGATTATGCATGTTTTAGAAAGATATGGCACTCTAGGTATTCGCATATATAATTACATGTGGAATGTATGGATTTATATATGTTGTTATAAAGTGAATTGTTATTGCTCGATTTTGGTCCTAGAATTTCAATATATTTTTTGTTTCGGAATTGTAAAAATACTGCAGTTTTTTATTGTATTAAGATTTAGTGCAGTTTTTTATTGTATTAAAATAAGTGCAGTTTTTTATTTGTAAAAAAATACTGCAGTAGTTTAAATTAAAAAAATATATATTTCTGCAGTATTTTATTGTATAAAATAAGTTATAATATATTCAAGATTCGAAGACTCGAAGATTTGAAGAAATTGGAGCATCCGGAACCGAGCTTGGCACCCGCGCGCACTGAGACAACAAGCGCGCACTGCAACCAAGCGTGCAGCTGCGCTTGTTGCGGTGCAGCAGCGCGCGCAACCCATGCATGGGCTGGCCATGCAGCAGCTCATGCCCTTGCATGGGCTAGGCGTGCGCATGGGCTGCTTGGTGATCTTCGGGCGCGCGAGTTACGTGCGCGAGATGGTCACTTGAAGTCTTGTTCGCCAAGAAAGGAGTTTTTTGTATTCCGTACAATTGTAATTTACATGCTTTTCTAGGATGGACCAAAATTGTGGCTATTTATTTTTATGTATAATTATTACAATATTTGTTATTGTATGATAACACGTCATATAGAAGAGGAGTGCCACTCATATATCTCTTTTGGTATGAACATGCATTGAATGATTTAGGTATCTAATTGGCATCTAGATAACTTGGTAAAATCATTCTTTGGAATTTAATCACACGCCTTAAATAATTGAGTGGGAGAAGGTGTGTTAGAACACCTATGGCCTCCAAGGTTAGTTGAGCTTTATTATTTATTGGTAATCCCCTCGAGGGGCGTCCATAAATGGAATTTAGCAAAATACTTCCTTACAAGGATAGACTAGACAATTGACTCAAACGAGATCTACTCCCAGAGGAGGGATTTTCGTGAGAGAAAATTGAGGGTCGATATCTTGGTAACACACTCAATGTAATTTTATTAATATCCTCCCGAGAGTTCTTGTTAATAAAATTGCAAGGCTAAAATTGAAAACGCTGGTTGTTATGTTAACAATTAGGTGGGACCTAGTCCAACTAGTAAATGGTGCGAACTCCTGAAGGAGGCGTAACATTTATGGGTGTTGGATCACCGTTGAATTTTTCACGATTGAGTTATTTAATTAATTCAAGATAAATATTCGAAAGTGCTTTATCATGATTATTTACTTTTATATGCTTTTTGTTTTATTCAGAAATCATGACCCCATCACTTATGAACATCCTGAAAGATAACACTTTAACTGGAGATAATTATGTCACATGGAAAAGGAAAATTGGGTTGTTGCTGCAAAGTGAAAAACATAAGTTTGTTCTAACTACTCCTAAACCACCTGCTCCTAATATTGAATCAAGTATTTTGCAAAGAGATGAGTATGAGCAGTGGAAGACCTCAGATGATATGGCCAAATGTTACATTATGGCTACTATCTTCCGACGTGTTGCAACAGCAGCATGAAGGAATGGGGTCTGCTGCTGATATTATGATGTCTCTGGAAGAGATGTTTGCTATGAGGTCTAGGACGACTAAGAGAGAGGCAGCGACTGCTTTTATGAATCTTAGGATGAAACCTGGACAGGCTGTGAAAGATCACATGATGAAAGTCATAGCACATCTAAATATTGCATAATTAAATGGCGCTGAGATAGATGGTGAGACCAAAATTGACATGGTTGTCAACTCACTATCAGAATTCTTTGATCAGTTCAAGTTGGACTACACCTTGAACAAAAAGGAATACACCTTGCAGGGCCTGATGCAAGATGTTCAAAGCGTTGAAAAGATCCTTGTGAAAGGCAAAGGTCAAGAGATTCATATGGTTGGTAAAGTTGCTACTGTTAAGACCCGTCAGAAGGTCAAGAAACAACAGAAGAAAAAGCAACTTGGGCCTACCAAGAAGGAGACCAAGCAAGTAACCAAGATCAAAGGGAAATGCTTCCTTTGTGGTGAAAAGGGACATTGGAAAAGAAATTGCCCAAAGTCTAAGAACAAGAAGGAAGAGGGTAATATTAATTATCTTGAAACATATTTTCTAGCAGATTCTACAGATTCTTGGATCATAGACTCTGGAGCCACTAATCATGTTTGTTATTCCTTACAGGGGTTCCAAGAAAAGAGAAGGCTGAATAAGAACGAAATCAATTTGCGCTTGGGCAACGGATCGTTAGTGTCTACAAGTGCAGTGAGAGATATTAGAGTTATTATAGATTCTAGTAGGCATTTAGATTTAATAGACGTTTATTATGTACCTCAATTCAAGAGGAATTTAATTTCAGTTTCTTGTTTAAATAAATTTGGATATTCGGTTACTTTTAATAAAGCTTTTATTATTAGTAAAAATGACAAAATTGTTTGCAAAGGTACATTGGAAAACGGTATATTCTTTTTGCATAGAAATATCTCTCACTCGTTAGACACAGAAATAACGGAACCTAATCATAAAAGAGTAAAATTATCAAAAGATGAAACCCACCTTTGGCATTTACGCCTAGGTCACATTAACCTTAATAGGATTAAAAGATTGGTATGTGACGGACCTTTAAGTGACTTAAAGGTTGATGATCTACCAACTTGTGAATCTTTTTTGGAAGGTAAAATGACCAAAAGGCCATTCAATACCAAAGGTGCAAGAGCCACTAAATGTTTAGGACTAATACACACTGATGTATGTGGTCCTATGAGCATTCAAGCTAAAGGTGGATATGAGTACTTCATCACCTTCACAGATGATTACTCAAGATTTGGTTATGTGTATCTCATGAGACATAAGTCGGATTCTTTTGCATTTTCAAAGCATTCAAAGCTGAAGTAGAAAATCAGCTTGAGAAACGCATAAAAATCTTGAGATCTGATCGTGGTGGAGAATATCTATCTGGTGAGTTTCAGCAATATCTTATTGATAATGAGATAGATACTCAATTTTCTGCACCAGGTATACCTCAACAAAATGGGGTAGCAGAAAGGAGAAATAGAACTCTTTTGAACATGGTTAGGTCTATGTTGAGTTATTCAACACTTCCTATTTCTTTTTGGGGATATGCTCTACAAACTGCAATATATATTCTAAACGTGGTACCTTCGAAGTCGGTTCCTGGAACACCATATGAGTTGTGGACTGGGCGAAAGCCTAGTTTACAACACATAAGGATATTTGGTTGTCCTGCACATGTGTTAAAAGGAAAGACAGAAAAGATGGAGTCCCGTTCGGAAACATGCATATTTGTGGGGTATCCAAAAGGAACTAAAGGATATTATTTCTATAGTCCTTCAGATCTAAAAGTGTTTGTTTCAACAAATGCTACATTTCTGGAAAAGGACTATATGAATGATTTTGTTCCCAAAAGTAGAATTGTCTTGAATGATATGTCAGGAGATACAATTCCACAAGAGGTTTCACAACCTAACCCAATTGTAATTTCCACTCCAACACAAAATCAACAACCTACCATTCCTCGTCGTAGTGGGAGGGTTAGAACCCAACCTGAAAGATACAACGGTCTAGGAGAATCTGTTGAGAATCTCCCTGACGACAATGATCCCTACACATACAAGGAAGCGATGGAGGATATTGATTGTCACCATTGGCAAAAGGCAATGCAATCTAAGATTGAATCCATGTTCGATAACAAAGTCTGGTCCCTTGTAGACTTGCCTAAAGGGATAAAACCCATTGAGTGCAAGTGGGTATACAAGAGGAAAAGAGGTATGGATGGAAAGGTGGAAACTTTTAAAGCTAGATTGGTAGCTAAAGGTTACACACAGAAAGATGGTATCGATTACGAGGAAACCTTCTCTCTTGTGGCCATGCTTAAATCCATTAGGATACTCTTATCCATTGCAGCATCTTTAGATTTAGAGATTTGGCAAATGGACATCAAGACAGCTTTCCTTAATGGAAGTCTTGACGAAAGCATCTATATGATGCAACCAGAAGGATTCATTGAAAAGGGCCAAATGGAAAAGGTATGCAAGTTGCAGAAATCAATTTATGGATTAAAGCAAGCATCCAGATCCTGGAACATAAGGTTCGACCAAGCTGTAAAAGGTTTTGGATTTTTACAGAACCTTGTGTATACAAAAGGATCAAAGGTGACAAGTTGGTTTTCCTTATTCTTTACGTAGATGATATATTACTCATTGGAAACGATGTGGGAGTATTGACATCAGTAAAAGAATGGTTAGCAAAACAATTTGATATGAAGGACTTAGGAGAAGCAAGTTTTATTCTAGGTATCCAAGTAATAAGGGATATAAAGAATAAAACGATTGCACTATCCCAAGCTTCATACATAGACAAAATCTTGTCTAGGTTTTCCATGCAAGATTCCAAGAAATGTATGTTACCTTTTAGGCATGGAATCAAACTTTCTAAGGAACAAGTTCCTAAGAATGAGCATGAAGAGCAATTCATGAGTAGAATTCCATATGCCTCGGCAGTTGGAAGTCTCATGTATGCAATACTCTGTACTAGACCAGATATTGTTTTTGCTGTTGGCATAGTTAGCAGATTTCAATCGAAACCTGATCCTGATCACTGGACGACAGTCAAGAATATTTTCAAGTATCTTAGGAGAACGAAAGATAATATGCTTGTATACTCTGGAGGGGATTTAATCCCCGTTGGGTATACAGATTCTGATTTCCAATCGGATTCTGACTCTAGAAAATCTACATCAGGATCTGTGTTTACTCTTGGAGGAGGAGCAGTCATTTGGAGGAGTATCAAGCAATCTTGTATTGCTGACTCCACCATGGAAGTAGAGTATGTAGCTGCATGCGAAGCTGCCAAGGAGGCTGTTTGGCTTCGCCAATTCTTGATTGACTTATAAGTAGTTCCTAGTGCGAGTAAGCAGATCACTATCTACTGTGACAACAGTGGAGCAGTGGCTAATTCGAAAGAACCAAGAAGTCATAAGAGAGGAAAACACATTGAAAGAAAGTATCATCTTTTAAGGGAGATTGTTCATAGGGGAGACGTGACGATTAACAAAATCGCGTCGGCAGAAAATCTAGCAGAACCCTTCACAAAGGCTTTACCTAAGAAGAGTTTTGATGGGCACCTAGAGAACATGGGAATGGGATATATGACACATTTGCTATAGTGCAAGTGGGAGATTGTTAGGATTATGCTCAATAGCAAGAGTGTAATATTGTAATTGACAATCTTTTCATATAAAAAATGTGATTTCTGATTCTGCAAAATCTTATAGCATTTATAATTATAATTGTCAAGGTAAATAATCATAAGGTCAAAAGACTATGAGATATGAAGAATTGTTTGTACATCCGGATATGTATGAGGTAGACACAATTCTTTAGTTAGTCTTGAATAACATTCACAACTTAAGTTAAAGGTTGGGCACCTCTATCTTGATAAAGTTGTAGAATTCTTTTACTAGCATTTGAGTGGGATCAAATGAGTTATGATGAGTCTAAAATCATTGAAAGGTTTTCGAGTAAAAGAATCTAGTGCGCTGGGTGCATTGAACTGGATCACAATGAAATACTTTATCTAGAACCGTCACTAGATATAAGTCTTTTCATTATCAGGACAATCGGAGAGTCAATCTAAATCCTGAGATAAATGATGGACTTATGGTTGCAAGTGTTATCATTTGAGCTATCAATGAGTACGATTATATAGCATAGTCTATCCTCGATAGTTTGGTGGTATTCATTTGTTAATCGATAGAGGACTTCATTTATAGATATGGACATCGTGGCTCCATTTATTAAATGAGAGGATAATATCATCATATGGATGTTTTGAGGTATTGGATATTAAATCTCAACGTTGAGTTTTCAATAATGATTATTGAAGACATGGCTTCTGGACAAGTCAAAATACCCAAGTTCAAAATGTGGTCATATGAGGAAATATGGTAACCTGGAGAGCTATAGGCGGTCTATGAGTTCTTGGCAATTACTGATTTTATTCACGAGGATACACCATCTCCTTTAAGATTGTCTAGGGTATGAATGAGAAACATCTCCTTATTCTATCTTTATTTAAGAGTTCAATTTTAGCTCTTTAGTGGAATGAGTTAAAATTAGTAGATCAGACCTAAGTGAATCATTTGTTGATTGTGATTAGGTTATGTCTATTGAAGCTTAAATTTAGATAGCCCGCCAAGATCCACAATCCACACGTACTTGCATGGATCACTTGATATATTCTACCGGACCAATTTATGGGTCCATCTAGAATTGCATTTAATATATTAAGAATATAATATGTCTATTATTTATTTAATGGGCTGCACTATTATATTAATATATTAAAAGAAGACATGTAGGCTTCTTTCTTTTAGTAAGAATAAGTCTGGTTCACATGTGGACTTTTATTTAAAGTCTAATGGATTAAATAAAATAAGAAAAATAATATTGGGCCCATATATACATGGTGTAGGCGGCAATGCTAAATAAAATAGCCCAAGATATTATTGTATTTTATTGTTTTGATTAAATGGGAATTAATTAATTATTTAATTAATTAATAGTTTAAATCAAAATCTTTTCCTGATCAGTAAATTAAATACTATGTGTTGGATTAGGGTTGAAATTCTTTTAAGTGATAGGAGTCTTAATGTGGTAAGGATTAAGTCCACATACACTCCTTATTATGCAAAGAATTCGGCCACCACTAGTCCAACAAGGGTTAGGATTCTTGAATTGATAGGAATTAGGGAAAAGGATAATTCCTTTTCAAGTAAGGAAATTAACCAACCCTAGATTTCCTATTCAATGAATTCGGCCAACCCTACTTGGTGAAGGAGAAAATTCGGCCAACCTATAAATATAAGGTTATGAATTTTCGGCCACTAAGAAGCAAAATAGAGAGAGATTTTTGTTTGTTTTGAAAATAAAAAAAAAATCCTACTCTATACACATAGATTTTCGGCCAAGAGAGAAAAAGAAAATAAGTTCTCATTCGATAGTGCACTTACAAGCCTTTAACATCAAAAGGTTTTGTGCACACTTTCGATTTAGGGTTACGTGAGTTTCAATCATATTGATTGTGAATTTAAAAGTGACCGGAACTATTTTTTAGGCTCTTGGTGTTTTACTATTGAAGATCAAGATCAGAAATTCCATACATCCATTCTAAGGTAAGCAATTCAAAGAAAAAAGGGAGACCACACTCCTAGGTGATTCACGTACGTGCTAGGATTGAAGATCTTGCGGATTACCATTGACGTAAGTCAATCGGATCACGCGACAAGAGGTATTTAACTCTAACCGTATATTTGAGTTTAATTAATTAAAGGGTTAAGGTTCAAATCTTTAGAAAAATTTTAAACTATACAAAAATTATTTTTTCGTCTTCCGCTGCGGTTTGAAGCAATTTTTCCCTACAGCTTACACGTGACATGTGAGTAGCGATCGGTGGTCGATCTTATGTTTATCTCTTTAATAAATGTGCTTAAACGCGGTCTTTAATAGTTGCTCATGCGATACATCCTCGGTGAGTAGCTTTAGAGGACTAGACGACTCTCCCATTTCCATATCTAGAGGTCGTACTTAAGGCTAGGTTGAACCCAATAGAGGAGTGTCTTTGCAATTAGTTATTCTAGGTGGCGCGAATGTTTTGGTGGTCATGAGTACCATATGTATCCATTTTCTTGCATCTCTCCTATCCGCCATTTTATATTTTTCACTTTAATCACCATTCTCATCTCCACATGTTCTCTTATTTTTATCATCTTTATTTTTATGCTCTTCTCTCACACACACGCGCAAACATGCTTACACTTCACACACACCACTCTCACCCTTGCCATGTTCTTATTTACATTGTTTTCAATAATCACTAAAATGAGAGATAATCGACGGATGACACCTCCTTGTGAATGATACTGATGAGAAGGTTTTTGCCGTCAGAAAACCGTCCGTCAAAACAATTTATAAAACCTATGCGATGCATTCACAAGTAGAAATACAAGTAAAGCAGTAAGCACGGGTGTCGTCCACTGTGATCGGGGTAGCGGTGATAAGATTAGGATTAATATAACTAGTATGCATAAAAGTAAAGTGATGGTGAATGAAGATACAATATAAACTAAATTATGAAAGCAAATAAAATGGGATGACTATGGAGTGATAAATGAATGATGATGGAACTACGGAGTTGATGGACTCGTAAGTGAATATTGGGTCAATTGCAACAAACTCTCAATTAAGCATGTATTGACAAATGTAACCAACCTAGGGTGTATAGCGTTGGTATATATCTCTAGCAAGAGGTCAACCTAGGGTGTATAGTGAAGACCTCCTACTAGCGATTAATCCCTCCTAAGCAACCAACAATGGCTAGTTACTCAATCGGGACTTTTTCCATGAATTCTCATCTATCTAGCTATGGCTCAACCTATTACTAATGTAGCCATCCTAGGGTGTATAGTGATGGCTTCAAATTCCCTCACAAGTGGCCGACCTAGGATGTATAGTGAAGGCCACCTGTTTGAGATTGGATGTGGCTTTAGGTTATCAACCGAATTCTACTCGAAGGTTAGTTCTCGTAGAATCACTAAAGTAGCCAACCTAGGGTGTATAGTGGAGGCTTCTAATTCTCTCACAAGTGGCTAACCTAGAGTGTATAGTGAAAGCCACTAATTCAAGATTAGATTAAGGGCATGGTTGTAGAGCCGAATTTCTGGAAATCCTTCCATTCAATTAAGCATTAGACAACCTAATTGCCTACTCAAGTAATCCAAATCAATCATGCAAAGAGGGTGTATCCAAGCAAATCAATAATGGAAATCAATTAAAGCAATGGAATAAAACATAGAGATAGAATAAATATAACACATAGAGTTTATTTACAAAGCCCAAATATCCATCAAACAAATAACATCAACCCCATAGTGGGGTATTTTAGCTACTCATGTTCTATTAAAACAAATAAACTAAGAGAGAGTGTAGAGAGAACCCTTGAAGATTGATCTCCTTCCTTGAAGCTTGAATCCAAGTCTCCTAGTTGCCTTTGATTGAGTAGAGATGGTTTGGATGATAAGGAGATGTGTTACTAGCTTAGAATACAAGTGTTGGGAGGTATGGTGATCCTTTGGTTCGTTCCCATCCTTTTCTATTTATAGAGGATGGAAAAATAGGTCACTTAAGCTTGAAACCAGAAACTGTCGCGCGCATAATGCTGGTGGAGTGCGGGTGAATTACCCGCACTGTACCCGCACTGTAAAGGTTTTTCTTCATCTTCAGTTCTCTGATATGGGCAACAGTGCGGGTGGAGTGCGGTTGGATTACCCGCACTTTACCCGCACTTTACTCGCACTGTACTTGCACTCTGGTGTTAGGTGTAAATCCACTCCTCTGTCTTGAGCAATAGAGCGGGTGGAGTGCGGTTGGATTACCCGCACTTTACCCACACTTTATCTATCAGGTACGAATCAGCTCCTCTATCTTGAGCAATAGTGCGGGTGAAGTGCGGTTGGATGACCCGCACTTAACCCGCACTTTATCTTTCCTTCATGATTCAGGTCCCGGCTGTGGCAAGGAGTGCGGTTGGAGTGCGGTTGGAGTACGGTTGGAGTGCGGTTGCGACCCGCACTTGACCCGCACTGTAGAGCTGGTTATGATCCTTTGTCTTTCCTTTTGCCCCTTTTCTGCCGGAACCACTGAAACTAGCTTCTAACACCAGAATTACATCTATTGCCTACAATTAGCACCAACGAGCCTATTAGACATAAAAGACATAAAATATATAGAAAATACACTCAAGAACGAGACAAGAGAATAGGAATGAGGGTCGAAATATACAACAATTTAGGCGCGATCAAACACCCCCAAACCAAATCTTTGCTCGTCCTCGAGCAAACATAATCTAAAACAAAATAAGACACAAACTAAAAATGACTCAAACTAAGAACTTCCTAGACACAAAGAAAAACTTGCTGCAGAACCAAATAGCAGAGAGATACGCAAAAGCAATATGGGAGTGAGGAATGAGCATATGCAAAATGTTCTAAACAACTCGAAGGCACCTCATGGGAAATTGGCACAACATGAATCCCACACTTAAAATGCCCGCGCCTCAGAAACCACTCACTCTCACACCTCGAGCATAATTCGCTTCGACACTAAGTTCTCACATGGATTTTTTCTTATCTTTCCTCTCATAACCTAGGTTCACACTCATGCAACAAGTATGCCAATGAATTTATGTAACTGAATCAACTTAGTTGCATACATTTAGTGTAGAATAAACGCTGTTTTCAGTGAGTGAGTCTCATGAAAGAATTACGTGTCATGAACGTGGAAAGAGCACTCATCAACTAATATTCCCAATCTAGACATCCCCTAATATCAATTAGGTCCTTCCATTTGGTTGTAACGTGGCCACGGTGAATGGTGATTAGAAGAATGAGAATTTAGGCACAAGCACTAATCAACCAAGTTAAGGCAATACATTCTACGCTTAAGCATTTAATTTCTCGTGAAACTCCACTTCCAAATACAATATGGCGTCCAGGCATACAATTAGACTCTACGTGCAATCTTTAACTACTCATATTACCCATTTGAGTAGCATTTACAATTTACACAAGGCATTTGAAGCATATTTTTCTTTTGTTACTTTTTGCTTCTTTTCTTTTCTTTTCTTTTTATGCCTTTTTACTATGCACATTTTCACAACTCATTACTCTTGCCTAAGTACACGCCATTTATCAAAGTAAAGCACAACTTTACATCCTAAGCCTCAACAAGATTAATTAAGAGAGGGTTGGCTAAGTGTTTAGGTTGCTTGGGTTATGGATAACGTGGGTGTAGAATGGAAAAGTCTATATGTGTTTGGCTTCAAAATTGGCTTGGGAGCAAACATATTACAGGAATGGGAAGTATTTAGGCTTTCTTTTTGAGTGGCTAAAACACACATTGCCTAATATCACTTCAAAGGATCAATCTACCAAGGGAATAAAAGTTTCCGTCAATGCAGTCCACATATATGATGCATGTTCAATGACAAATGATGATTTTTGATATAGTGAGACTATGCATGGTGTTTGAATAGTGTTTACAGATTTGAAAAACATTTTCCCTCAAATATACACTCTTTTGGCTTGTGTTTGTGATCTCACAAGGGAAATCTCCACTATTAGAACAAGGCGCTTGAGCACCGAGTTCCCTAAACTTGGACACTAGAAGATGAGACTAGCCCATGAAATGCAAGTGAGACCCCTAAAGTGACTAAGAGTTATTGAATAAGCACACAAAGCATACACACATTCGCCACAAACACTATGCTCCAGGTATCTCACCAAGCTAAATAAGCTCAAAATTCTGGCTAAGCAGCAACCTTTTCGAAAATAAGACACAAAAATGACTCAAGACACAAAAGACGACTCAAAAAGGCATCTACACCCCCAAACCAAAACCCAACATTGTCCTCAATGTTGAAGACAAGAGAATCCGGCCTAGCGGCACGCACCTAACATGACTCAAACAAACCTAGGCACTAATCAAACACAATCAATGCCCCAACAAAATAAAAATGACTCAAACAAGGCTCACAAAATAAAGGCAATTCATGCAATATATCATTGAAGCACAAGTCAAGCTTAACATCATGCATTTTATCAAAATTGACAGAATGGGGCATGAACCCCCAAACCGAATTAAACAATATAAAGCACATGCATTTATACTTGCATGATTATTTACTTATATAATTCAAGATAAATATTCGAAAGTGCTTTATCATGATTATTTACTTATATAATTTTTATTTTATTTAGAAATCATGATCCCATCCCTAATCAACATCCTAAAAGATAATACTTTAACCAGAAATAATTATGTCACATGGAAAAGGAAAATTGAGCTGTTGTTGCAATTTGAAAAGCATAAGTTCGTTTTGTCTACCCCTAAACCACCTACTCCTACTAATGAATCTACCGAGTAGCATACATATGAGTATGAGCAATGGGAGACCTCAGATAAGATGGCCAAATGTTATAGTATGGCCACCATCTCCGACGTATTGCAACAGCAACATGAAGGAATGAGTTCTGCTGCCAATATAATGATGTCTCTAGAGGAGATGTTTGCTATGAGGTATAGGACGACTAAGAGAGAGGTAGTGACTGCTTTCATGAATCTTAGGATGAAACCTGGACAGGCTATGAAAGATCACATGATGAAAGTCATAGCACATCTCAACATTGCTGAACTCAATGGTGCTGAGATAGACGGTGAGACGAAAATTGACATGATTGTCAACTCATTGTCAAATTCCTTTGATTAGTTCAAGTTGGACTACACCCTGAACAATAAGGAATATACCTTGCATGGCCTGATGTAAAATGTTCAAAGCGCTGAGAAGATCCTTGTGAAAGGTAAGGGTCAAGAGATTCATACGGTTGGTAAAGTTGCTACCGTTAAGAGCCGTGAAAAGGTCAAGAAACAGTAGAAGAAAACTAACTTGTGCCTACCAAGAAGGTGCCTACCAAGAAGGGGTTCCAGGAAAGGAAAAGACTGAATGAGAATGAATTCAAATTGTGTTTAGGCAACGGAGAGTTGGTGTCTACTTGTGCAGTGGGAGATATTAGAATTAATTTAGATTCTAGTGGGCATTTAGATTTGATAGACATTTATTATGTACCTCAATTTAAGAGGAATTTAATTCCAGTTTCTTGTTTAAATAAATTTGGAGATTCGATTATTTTTAATAAAGATTTTATTATTAGTAAGAATAACAAATTTGTTTGCAAATGTACATTGAAAAATTGTTTATTATATTTGCATAGAAATATCTCTCACTTGTTAGACACAGAATCATTGGAACATAATCGTAAAAGAATAAAATTATAAAAAGATGAAACTTACCTATGGCATTTGTGCCTAGGTCATATTAACCTTGATAGGATTAAAAGATTGGTTAGTGATGGACCTTTAAGTGACTTAAAGATTGATGATCTGCAAACTTGTGTATCTTGTCTGGAACGTAAGATGACCAAAAGGTCGTTCACGACCAAAGGCACAAGAGCCACTGAATGTTTAGGATTAATACACACTGATGTGTGTGGTCATATGAACATTTAAGCAAGAGATGGATATGAGTACTTCATTACTTTCACGGATGATTACTCATGATTTGGCTATGTGTATCTTATGAGACAAAAGTCGGATGCTTTTGACATGTTCAAAGCATTTAAAGCTAAAGTAGAAAATCAGCTTGAGAAACACATAAAAATCTTGAGATTTGATCGTGGTAGAGAATATCTATCTAGTGAGTTTCAGTAATATCTTATTGATAATTGGATAATTTCTCAGCTTTCTCCGCCAGGTACACTTCAACATAATGGGGTGACAGAAAGGAGAAATAAGACTCTTTTGGACATGGTTAGGTCTATGTTGAGTTATTCTACGCTTCCTATTTCTTTTTGGGGATATGCTTTACAAACTGTTATGTACATTCTAAACGATGTACCATCCAAGTCGGTTTCTCAAACACCGCATGAGTTATGGATTGGGCGAAAGCATAGTTTACAAAACTTAGGGATATTTGGATGTCCTGCACACGTGTTAAAAGGAAAGACAGATAAGATGAAGTCCTGTTCAGAAACATGCATATTTGTAGGGTATCCAAAAGGAACTAAAGGATATTATTTCTATAGTCCTTCAGATCTTAAAGTATTTGTTTCGACAAATGCTAAATTTCTGGAAAAGGACTATATGGATAATTTTATGCCAAAGAGTAGAATTGTCCTGAATGAGCTTTCAGGAGATACAATTCCATAAGAGGTTTCACAACCTAGCCCAATTGTAAGTTCCGCACCATCACAAGATCAACAACCGACCATTCCTCGTCGTAGTGGGAGGGTTAGTAGACAACCCGAGAGATACAAATGGAGAATCTCCTAGATGACCATGATCCCTACACGTACAAGGAAGCTATGGAGGATGTTGATTGTCACCATTGGCAAAAGGCAATGCAATCTGAAATTTAGTCTATGTACTCAAACAAAGTCCGGTCTCTTGTAGACTTGCCTAAAGGGATAAGACTTATTAGGTGCAAGTGGGTATACAAGAGAAAAAGAGGTACGGATGGAAATGTGGAAACCTTTAAAGCTAGATTGGTAGCTAAAGGTTACACACAGAAGAAAGGTATCGATTACGAGGAAACCTTCTCTCCTGTGGCTATGCTTAAATCCATTAGGATACTCTTATCCATTGCAGCATCCCTAGACTTTGAGATTTGGCAAATGGAAGTTAAGACAACTTTCCTTAATGGAAGTCTTGACAAAAGCATCTATATGATGCAACCAGAAGGATTCATTGAAAAAGGCTAAGAGGAAAGGGTATGCAAGTTACAAAGATCCATATATGGATTGAAGCAAGCATCCAGATCCTAGAGCATAAGGTTCGATCAAGCTGTGAAAGGTTTTGGATTTATTCAAAACCTTGACGAACCTTGTGTATACAAAAGGAATAAAGGCGACAAGTTGGTTTTCCTAGTTCTTTACGCTGATGATATACTACTCATCAGAAACGATGTAGGTGTATTGACATTAGTAAAAGAATGGTTAGCAAAACAATTTGATATGAAGGACTTAGGAGAAGCATGTTTTATTCTTGGTATCCAAGTAATAAGGGATAGAAAGAATAGAACGATTGCATTATCCCAAGCTTCATGCATAGATAAAATCTTGTCTAGGTTCTCCATGCAAGATTCCAAGAAAGGTATGTTACCTTTCAGACATGGAATCAAACTTTCTTAGGAACAAGTTCGTAAAAACGAGCATGAAGAGCAATTCATGAGTAGGGTTCCATATGCCTCGGCAGTTGGAATTCTCATGTATGCAATGCTCTACACTAGACCAGATATTTATTTTCCTGTTGGCATAGTTAGCAGGTTTCAATCGAAACCTGGTCCTGATCACTAGACGGCCGTCAATCATATTGTCAAGTATCTCAAGAGAACGAGAGATCATATGCTTGTATACTCTGGAGGGGATTTAATTCCCGTTAGGTATACAGATTCTGATTTCCAGTCGGATTCTAACTCTAGGAGATCCACATCAGGATCTGCGTTTACTCTTGGAGGAGGGGCAGCCATATGGAGGAGTATCAGGCAATCTTGGATTGCTGATTCCACCATGGAAGCTGAGTATGTTGCCACATGCAAAGCTGCTAAAGAGGCTGTCAGGCTCTGCCAATTCTCGATCGACTCTGAAGTGGTTCCTAATGTGAATAATAAGATCACTATCTACTGTGACAACAGTGGAGCAGTGGCTAATTCTAGAGAACCAAGAAGTCATGAGAGAGGGAAACACATCGAAGGAAGTATCACCTTCTGAGGGAAATTGTGCATAGGGGTGACGTGACGATTACCAAGATATCATCAGAAGAAAATCTAGCGGATCCCTTTACAAAGGCTGTACCACAAAAGAGTTTTGATGGACACCAAGAGAATATGAGAATGAGAGATACGAAACACTTGCTATAGCGCAAGTGGGAGATTGTTAGGACTATGCACAATAGCAAAAGTGTAATAATGTATTTGACAATCTTTTCATATTAATAAAGTGATTTATAGTTTAACAAATCTTATAGCATTTATAGTTTAATTATTATAATTGTCAAAAGTAAATAATCATAAGGTCAAAAGACTATGAGAAATGAAGAATTGTTCGTACATCTGGATATATATGAGGTAGACACAATTCATTAGTTAGTCTTGAACAAATATTCACAACTTAAGATAAAGGTTGGGAGCCTTTACCATGTTAAAGTTGTAGATTCATTTGGAGTGGGATCAAATGTTTTATGATGAGTCTAAAATCATCAAAGTGTAATGTCTTTGGGCAAAAGAATCTAGTGCACTAGGTGCATTGAATAGGATCAGAGTGAAATACTTTATCTAAAACCGTCAATGGATAAAAGTTTTCACTTGAGGACAATCGGAGAGTCTATCTCAATCCTGAGATAAATGATGGACTTATGGTTACAAGTGTTATCATTTGAGCTATCAATGAGTATGATTATGTAGCATTCTCTATCCTCAATAGTTTGGTGGTATTCGCTTGTTAATCGATAGAGGACTTCATTTATAGATATGGACATCGTTGCTCCATTTATTAAATGTGAGTAGAATATCATCGTATGGATATTTTGAGGTATTGGATGTTAAATCTTAACATTAATTTTTCAATAGTGTCTATTGAAACATGCTTCTGGACAAGTCAAAATATCCAAGTTCAAAATATGGTCATATGAGTAATTATGGTAACTATGAGAGCTATAGACAGTGTATGGGCTCTTGGTAATTACGGGTATTTTTCACGAGGATACACTATCTCTAGTAAGGTTGTCTAGGGTACGAATGAGTAATATTAACTTATTCTATCTTTATTTAAGAGTTCAATTTTAGCTCTTTAGTGGAATGGGCTAAAATTAATAGATTGAACCTAAGTGAATCATTAATTGATTGTGATTAGGTTATGTCATATTGAAGCTTAAATTTAGATAGCCCGCCAAGATCCCCAATCTGCACGAACTTGCATGGATCACTTGATATATTCTACCGTATCAATTTCTGGGTCCATTTAGAATTGTTTTTGGATTTCGGAATCTAAAAGTTTTGGAGAGGTGCGGTCATGTGTGATCAAGACACGCGGTAACTCTTCAAAATGGGTGGCCAACGATGTGGGAATTCTTGGTCGGCCCTAATGGGGTGCATTTAGCATTCCTTTAATACATTATGATTATAATTTGCACATTTTAAATAAATGGGTTGTTAAATTATATTAATGTACTAATTTAAGGCATGTGGACTTGTTTCTTTTATAGTAAGAATGAGTATAGTACACATGTGGACTTTTTATTAAAGTTCAATGGATTTAACAAAATGGAAAAAAAATATATATTGCCCATATATATTCTTTGGCGGCAAGGCTAAGTTATTGGCCTAATATATTGTTTTTTTTACTATTATTTAATCAAATGGAAATTAATTAAATTATTAATTAATTATTTGATTAAAAGTCAAAATCTTATTTCTAACGAGGAGAAGGATTCCTAGTGTCATACTATTATAAGTAATTTACTAGGAGAATGACTCTTAGTGTCATAACTATTGATAGAAGTATACTAGGAGAAGGACTCTTAGTGTCATACTATTGTTAGTAGTATGTTAAGTATCAAATACTTTATTTGATAAGTAGATAAATTAAAAAGATTTTTTATTTATCTAGTCAAATTTGGAAGTATTTGATATCTATCAAAACTCTAATTAATAATCAATTAGGAAGTTATTGATAAATTCACAATTTTTAATTGATATTCAATAATTTATTACTGGATAAATATACTCATGAGTTGGAGCAAGTTTGAACTACTAAGTTTATAAGGTTTTGGTGAAATCAAATCCTCCATAATGTAGGAGAATTTTGGCCACTCTATATATATCATCAAATTCGTTTTTGATGGATAGTTCAAAGAAAAAGTTTTTTTTTTTGAATTTTTTTTTATTCTCTTGCTTTTGAATTAAAAAAAAACTTCCAACTCAAGAAAGAGGTGGAGAATTCGGCCAAAGAGAAGAAGAATAATGAGCGTTTTATTTTTGATAGTTCACTAGAAGCTTTTACATCAAAAGGCTTTATGCACAAGATCGAATTAGGGTTCACACGAGTTCTTGATTAAAAAAATTAAGAATACACAAATGACCAAACGTTCTTTATTTTCTGAGGATTATGGTGACTAACAAAAGAAAAAGTTTTCTTTTTCCATCCTCAGGTATACAATTCAAAGAAAAGGGAGCCCACACTTCTAGGTGATTCATGTTCGTGATTGGATTGGAAGATCTTGCAGATTCAATTCGAAGCAATATCAATCATCACGTGAAAAGGTACGCTACTTTTATTATATGTTAATTAATCAAGGGTTAAGGTTCTTTCTTTTAAAAAGGAAAATTTTTGAAATATAACAAACCCAATTTTTCGCTTCCGCCACGTGTTTTTCCCTTACACATTTAAGAAAACAAGAAATACATGGAGATGAGATAAAGGAGAACAATTCAAGTGGAGAGCCCAACCAAAATATGCTAGACTCCATTGAACATGCTTGATTCAAATTTGGTCAAAGACTACTCCTTTCTCATTGTAATCCACTCTCAAATGGATGGATGATGGATAGAAGGTGAGATGGAAAGACATCCATGGAGGAAAACCTCCATGGATGCTCTTGGAAGCTCCTCTCTCTTTTTTGGATTGATGAAAATGAAGAATAAGATGAATAGCTACTGTAAAAACTATGTTGAGAAGAGAAGAAGAGATGTATTTATAGTGTGGGAGAGTTAGGGCACGTTTTTGGGGTGAAATGGCAAGATTGCCTTCTCCAGGCTTCATGGTGAGAGCTGTGGCAAGTGAAATGGTCGCCATGGCACTCTCCAAGACTTCTGTGATGTTTGAGCAGAGGTCTTGGCAAGTAGCATATTAAGTAGGTTTGGTCACCATGCCGGTCGCCATGCACACTGGTATGGAATTTTCTGCTTCGCACACTAGTTACTCAAATGAGCATAACTTCCTTTAGAAAACCTAGAATCACAATCCGTAAAATGTTATGTGTTAACTGAAAATTTGCTCGGGGTGAGAAATCTCAATTAACACCCTCGAGACCACTACCACTGAGGTGGTGGCCAGGGTCTGATATACTTTATACCAAGCTTGTTCAGATGATAATTTAAAATGCTAATATTGGTACAATCGAAAAAGAATAAAGATGATTTTATTATCAATGATATCTCATGTACAAATATCTCTCAAATGCTCTCCATTTCTCTAGGGTGTAGTAGGGTGGTTGTCGTATGCTTGTTGAAAAGTAGTTTCCTCTCAGGGAGGTTCATTTTTTCCTCCTATTTATACATAGTTTTGGTAGGTTAAATTTTTGATTCTCCCCTTGATTTTGTCAATCTCTTCCCTCCTTATCGGAGAGGATTCTCATTTAAACGTCATTGACTTTGTGTTAATAACCGAGTTGAGAATATCTTGGTAGAGATCAGTTTGTTTCCTCTTTAGACTCTATTACTTGTTCTACACGTATGTAATGTTTCCAGATATGATCCAGTGTATCTTCATATCTTCATAGTGTGATTCCTCATAGAGGTCGTTGAATATGGTATGTATTGTCTCGTATAGCGAGGTAGATCAGTGTCCCTGCTTCGGTATTCAGGAGCTTAATCTAGCCAGGAGCTTGGTCTGACCTCCCTTGATCTCTTAGAGCTTGATACGGCCCCCTGTGGACATTCTTCTGTGGCAGCAGGGTTTTGGCGAGCTTCCAGAGAGGTTACGAGGTAGTCTTGATCTCAGGGAGCTTCCCGATTTCTGCTTTGGTGACGCGGGCTCGATTTGATCCCCTTCGGGCACTATTCCGGGTGTTTCTGGAGCTCACCTTTATTTTTGTGGGGTGGTATCGTAGCTCAGCTTCGGGAACCGTGGTCCCCTGGTGGATAACCTCGGGCCTGGAGTCAGACTATGAGGGTGGAAAATTTCCCTTTGGTCCCTAGCCAAATTTGGCTATTAACAGAAATCCCCTCTGACTTGAACGCCGGTGATTGAGTTTGGGGTTGGAGTCAGATTTCCTATTTTATTTGGGGAATTTCTCCTTCTTTACCGTTACAAGAATCTTGGGGGAAATCTTCACATTAATTGCACAAGTGACATGGCGAGAGCCGACCGGTGTATTCCCAAGTCAATTCAGATGCGTTACGGCAACTCCCGCGATTCGAGGCGATCTTTATCGAAAATTTCGACGGTGCGTGGCCAATGTGATGAAAAGGTTTTTGCCGTCAGAAAACCGTCCATCAAAACAATTTATAAAACCTATGCGATGCGTTCACAAGTAGAAATACAAGTAAAGCAGTAAGCACGGGTGTCGTCCACTGAGATCGGGGTAGCGGTGATAAGATTAGGATTAATATAACTAGTATGCATAAAAGTAAAGTGATGGTGAATGAAGATACTATATAAACTAAAGTATGAAAGCAAATAAAATGGGATGACAACGGAGTGATGAATGAATGATGATGGAACTACGGAGTTGATGGACTTGTAAGTGAATATTGGGGCAATTGCAACAAACTCTCAATTAAGCACGTTTTGACAAATGTAACCAACCTAGGGTGTATAGTGTTGGTATATATCTATAGCAAGAGGTGAACCTAGGGTGTATAGCAAAGACCTCTTACTAGAGATTAATCCCTCCTAAGCAACCAACAGTGGCTAGTTACTCAATTGGGACTTGTTCCATGAATGCTCATCTATCTAGCTATGGCTCAACCTATTACTAATGTAGCCATCCTAGGATGTATAGTGATGGCTTCCAATTCCCTCACAAGTGGCCGACCTAGGATGTATAGTGAAGGCCACCCGTTTGAGATTGGATGAGGCTTTAGGTTATCAACCGAATTCTACTCGAAGGTTAGTTCTCGTAGAATCACTAAAGTAGCCAACCTAGGGTGTATAGTGGAGGCTTATAATTCTCTCACAAGTGGCTAACCTAGGATGTATAGTGAAAGCCACTAATTAAAGATTAGATTAAGGGCATGGTTTTATAGCCGGATTTCTGGAAATCCTTCCATTCAATTGAGCATAAGACAACCTAATTGCCTACTCAAGTAATCCAAATCAATCATGCAAAGAGGGTGTATCCAAGCAAATCAATAATGGAAATCAATTAAAGCAATGGCATAAAACATAGAGATAGAATAAATATAACACATAGAGTTTATTTACAAAGCCCAAATATCCATCAAACAAATAACATCAACCCCATAGTGGGGTATTTTAGCTACTCATGTTCTATTACAAACAAATAAACTAAGAGAGAGTGTAGAGAGAACCCTTGAAGATTGATCTCCTTCCTTGAAGCTTGAATCCAAGTCTCCTAGTTGCCTTTGATTGAGTAGAGATGGTTTGGATGATAGGGAGATGTGTTTCTAGCTAAAAAATACAAGTGTTGGGAGGTATGGTGATCTTTTGGTTCATTCCCATCCTTTTCTATTTATAGAGGATGGAAAAATAGGTCACTTAAGCTTGAAACCAGAAACTGTCGCGCGCGGAGTACGGGTGGAGTGCGGGTGAATTACCCGCACTGTAACCGCACTGTAAGGGTTTTCTTCATCTTCAGGTCTCTGATCTGGGCAATTGTGCGGGTGGAGTGCGGTTGGATTACCCGCACTTGACTCGCACTTGACCCGCAATTGTAGTCGCACTTGAGTCGCACTGTACTATCAGGTGCAAAATCCCTCCTCTGTTTTGAGCAATAGTGCAGGTGGAGTGCTAGTGGATGACCTGCACTGTACCCGCACTCTAATGTCAGGTATAACTCTGCTCTTCTGTTCTTGATGACAGTGTGGGTGGAGTGCGGTTTGATGACCCGTACAGGACCCGCACTTTATCGTCAGGTGCAACATCAGCTTCCTGGTTTGGCATTAGTGCGGGTTAAGTGCGGTTGGATGACCCGCACTGTACCCGCACTTTATCTCTTCACTTGCAACCTGTCCCGGCTATGAATATGAGTGCGGCTGGATTGCGGTCAGAAGTGCGGTTGCGACCCGCACTTAACCGCACTGGACCCGCACTGTAGAGCTGTTTGTACTCCTTTGCCTTTACTTTCGCCCCTTTTCTGCTGGAACACTGCAATAAGCTTCCAAACCCAGAATTACATCTATTGCCTGCAATTAGCACTAATGAGCCTATTAGACATAAAATATATAGAAAATACACACAAGAACGAGACAAAGGAATAGGAATGAGGGCCGAAATATACAACAATTTAGGCACGATCAAACACTCCCAAACCAAACCTTTGCTCGTCCTCGAGCAATCATAAAACGAAACAAAGACACAAACTAAAAATGACTCGAACTAAAAACTTTCTTAGACACAAAGAAAAACTTGCTGCAGAACCAACTAGCAGAGAGATAAGCAAAAGCAAAAGGGAGCGAGGAATGAGCATATGCGAAATGTTCTAAACAACTTGAAGACACCCCAAGGGAAGCTGGCACAACACGAATCCCACACTTAAAATGCCCTCGCCTCAGAAACTACTCACTATCACACCTCGAGCATAATTCGCTTCGAAACTAGGTTCTCACATGGATTCTCTCTTATCTTTCCTCTCAAAACCTAGGTTCACACCCATGCAACATGTATGCCAATGAATTTATGTAACTGAATCAACTTAGTTGCATACATTTAGTGTAGAACAAATACTGTTTTCGGTGACTGAGTCTCATGAAAGAATCACGTGTCATGAATGTGGAAAGAGCATTCATTAACTAATATTCCCAATCTAGACGTCCCCTAAGATCAACTAGGTCTTTCCATTTGGTTGTAATGTGGCCACGGTGAACGGTGATTTAGAAGAATGAGAATTTAGGCACAAGCACTAATCAACCAAGTTAAGGCAATACATTGTACGCTTAAGCATTTAATTTCTCGTGCACTCCACTTCCAAATACAATATGGCGTCCAGGCATACAATTAGACTCTACGTACAATCTTTAACTACTCATGTTACCCATTTGAGTAGCATTTACAATTTACACAAGGCATTTGAAGCATATTTTTCTTTTGTTACTTTTTGCTTCTTTTCTTTTCTTTTCTTTTCATGCCTTTTTACTATGCACATTTTCACAACTCATTACTCTTGCCTAGGTACACACCATTTATCAAATTAAAGCACAACTTTACATTCCTAAGCCTCAACAAGATCAATTAAGAGAGGGTTGGCTAAGTGTTTAGGTTGCTTGGGTTATGGAGAACGTGGGTGTAGAATGGAAAAGTCTATATGTGTTTGGCTTCAACATTGGCTTGGGAGCACACATATTACGGGAATGGGAAGTATTTAGGCTTTCTTTTTGAGTGGCTAAAACACACATTGCCTAATATCACTTCAAAGGATCAATCTACCAAGGGAATAAAAGTTTCCGTCAACCAATCCACATATATGATGCATGTTCAATGACAAATGATGATTTTTGATGTAGTGAGACTATGCATGGTGTTTGAATAGTGTTTACAGATTTGAAAAACATTTTCCCTCAAATATACACGATTTTGGCTTGTGTTTGTGATCTCACAAGGGAAATCTCCACTATTAGAACAAGGCGCTTGAGCACCGAGTTCCTTAAACTTGGACACTAGAAGATGAGACTAGCCCATGAAGTGCAAGTGAGACCCCTAAAGTGAATAAGAGTTATTGAATAAGCACACAAAGCATACACACATTCGCCACAAACACTATGCTCCAGGTATCTCACCAAGCTAAATAAGCTCAAAATTCTGGCTAAGCAGCAACTTTTTCAAAAGTAAGACACAAAAATGACTCAAGACACAAAAGACGACTCAAAAAGGCGTCAACACCCCCAAACCAAAACCCAACATTGTCCTCAATGTTGAAGACAAGAGAATCTGGCCTAGCGGCACGCACCTAACATGACTCAAACAAACCTATGCACTAATCAAACACAATCAATGCCCCAACAAAAGAAAAATGACTCAAACAAGGCTCACAAAATAAAGGCAATTCATGCAATATATCATTGAAGCACAAGTCAAGCTTAACATCATGCATTTTATCAAAATTGACTAAATGGAGCATGAACAACCCCCAAACCGAATTAAACAATATAAAGCACATGCATTCATACTTGCACAAGAGCCTCCGGCTCTTTCATCCACAAATATAATCAATAAATTCAATGTGCAAATATCCACAAAATATAACATTCTAACCAAACTATCCCAACATCACAATTTATTGAATTTAAACAACATAAAGCATAAAACTAACTACATGCATCAAAATTATTCAATGGGATGCATTCATGGAGAGGCTAGGGTCCTCTAAGGGTGGTTTGACCAAGTTAGGAAATTCCCTATTTTTCACTATCCAAATAAATTTAGGTGCCTTCATTATCTTTTCCTTTAACATGTTTCTATATAAGTGCACTTGGTCTTTCCTTACCCATATTTGCTTGACCCTAGGTGGACTCCATCTATTCCTAGGACCTCTAGTTTTCCTATGTTGATTTGGCTTGTAATTTTTAGCCTTAAAATGCTCTATCCTAGAACATGCATAGCAAAAGATATTAGAGTTAGAGGAACTCCCCTTTGATGCGTGGTCTTGAGGATGTTTGATTTGTTTCACATGTAACGCCTTGACCTCCTCCTCCTTTTTGCTTAGTGCTACCTTTGCATCCTCTAAGGCATTGGCTTTTTGATCAACCTCCATTTGCATCTTCATTGACTTGTGAGCTATCTCATCTTCAAAATCTTTTGATAGCTTCACTAAGTTCTTTAAAGCCTTCGATGCAGTACTCTTTTCGGCTTCAAATCTCTCAATTTGTTCTTCTAATTCTTTGTTCTTGTCGGAGACTTCGCCATTTGTCTTCTTGAGAGTACCATTCTCAACCCTGAGCATCTTCACTTCAAATAATAATTTCTTGTTCAACTCTTGGAGATTACTCGCCTTTTCCATTCCCAAGGCTTCTCTCTCTTGAAGTGCTTCATTCTCTTCCTTCAATACACCCATTTCCAACACTAGCTCTGTGCTCTCGCTCATAAGCTGCTGGTTCATCTTGATCACCCTGTCCATCTCGTCCATTCTCTTGCTTCGCTCCACTTCAAATTCTAGTCGGAGCTTATACATGTCTTCTTTTGAGAAATTGGAGGAATCCACCGGCTTGGTTTCTTTAACTTGGAAACAACTCCGATTTACCGGGGTGGACTGCTGAGCAGATTCGAGCATTTGGGTGGTTTTCTCTTCTATGAAGGCTTGAGTCTCTTGTTGAGAAGCTATCATCTGCTCAGTCTCCCGCACATGATTCTTCATGAAATGTCGTAGTTGATCTTCAACGGAACCATGATGAAATGCCTGGAATCCCAGCGTCATTGGCCGCCCATCGACTAGCGGTAGATCCAACAGTCAAACCCGTCAAACAGAAGAGGCGTCACTTCAACGCTGATAGGAACGCTGCGGTGCAGGAAGAGGTAGACAAATTGATCAAGGCAGGGTTTATCAGACAAGTACGATAACCCGAATGGATCGCCAACTTAGTCATGGTTACGAAGGCGAATGAGAAGTGGCGTATCTGTGTTGATTACACCGACCTCAACCGGGCTTGTCTAAAAGACAGTTTTCCTTTACCAAAGATCGACCAGCTGGTTGACTCCATGTCCGGAAATAAACTTTTGAGTTTTATGGACGCATTCTCAGGATACAACCTAATTAAAATGCATCCGGTTGACCAGGATAAAACCAGTTTCATTACTGGGCAGGGCTTGTACTGCTACAAGGTGATGCCGTTTGGTTTGAAGAATGCGGGGGCTACATACCAATGGCAGGTTAACAAACTGTTCAAGCCCGAGATAGGAAGTACGATGGAGGTATATATCGATAACATGATCACGAAATCCCCAACCGCAAAAGAACATTGGGAAGACCTTCGCAAAACCTTCCTTATACTAAGGGAAAACCAGATGCGGTTGAACCCCTCCGAATGTGCCTTTGGGGTGACAGCGGGGAAGTTTCTGGGCTTCATGGTTCATGAGAGAGGCATAGAAGCCAACCCAAAAAAAATCAAAGCTATCTTGGACCTGGAATCCCCAACCTCACTCAAACAGGTACAGATTCTGACTGGACGTGTAGCGACGCTCAACAGGTTTATCTATCGCTCCACCGATAAATGTCTCCCTTTCTTCAAAGCCATCAAACAAGGGAGAAACATGAAGTGGAGCCAAGAGAGAAAACGGGCTTTCCAAGCTTTGAAAGAATACCTAACAAGCCCACCGTTGTTAGTCAAACCAGTTCTCGGAGATGAGTTGCAGATCTACCTGGTCGTATCAGAAACTGCAGTAAGTGGGGCTTTGGCCAAGGAGTGTGGCGATGGTTTTCAAAGACCCATATACTATGTGAGTCATGCTTTGACCAAATCAGAAAGGAATTACATCCTCCTGGAAAAGCTCGCTTATGCTCTGGTGATCTCAGCGAGGAAGTTCTGTCCCTATTTTCAAGCTCACACAATAGCAAGGGTGACAGACCAACCTCTCCGCCAATTCTTACAAAGACCAGACGTGTCTAGAAGGCTAGTCTTATGGGCCATAGAGCTCACTCAGTTCGATTTAAAGTACAAGCCCCGGACCACGATTAAGGCACAGGCTTTGGCCGACTTCATGGCAGAATTTTCAGCGATCCCAGATCAAAAGGATCCCTCAATACCAAATGAGATCCTTGAAAAGACATCTGAGGTCGACAATTGGCCGGAAGGCTGCAAGCCATGGACCCTCTTTACAGATGGAGCATCCGGGCAAGCTGGGGGAGGAGCTCGCTATAGTTTTAATAGATCCGGAGGGGACTGAATTCTGTCACTGTTTCAGATTCGATTTTAAAGCCACCAATAATGAAGCAGAGTATGAAGCCCTCCTAGCCGGGATGAAGGTAGCCATCGAACTAAAGGCCGATTACCTGAAAATCAAGAGCGACTCATTGCTTGTTGTTAATCAAGTGACAGGCAAAAGGAGATAATATGGTTGCTTATCTAAAGCTAGCCAAGTTGCTAAAAAATAAGTTTAAGGGGTTCAAGATCGATCAAGTACCTCGACACCAAAACCATTGTGCAGATGCTCTGGCTAAAATAGCGGCGAACGGAGGCCAATCCCTACCACGGGGAATTCCTCTCCAAGTGATCACCCAACCAAGCATAGCCACACATAGAGAAATCTGCTCCCTGGATCGCCTGCCTTGCTGGATGGACCCAATTGTTGCCTAACTCCTTGAAGGAGAGCTTCCCGAAGAGCCCGACCAAGCCCGAAGAATTAAAGACTCTCAGTTCGATACTGTATGGTAGACGGGTACCTCTACAGAAGGGGCAGATCTCACCCATTACTTAGGTGCTTGCATCTTGATGATGCTAAATGGGCATTGAGAGATGTCCACTCTGAGGACTGTGGGAACCACATAGGTGGGGAAGCTCTAGCATATTAGGTGCTTCGTATGGGGTACTATTGGCCGACCATCCACCAAGACGCAAGGAGTTTTATGCAATCTTGCGAGCCATGTCAAAGAACTTCACACTTGACCCACCAGCCACGAGCGACTATCATCTCTTAGCTCGCCGTACCCCTTTGCCATATGGGGAATCGACCTAATTGGACCACTTCCTACCGCTCCCGGACAGATGAAACATGCTTTAATGGCTATCGACTACTTCATAAGATGGGTCGAGGCAGGGCCTCTTTCTCGGATATCAAAAAAGATGAGACCAAGTTCATCAAAACCAACGTGGTATGCAGATTTGGGACCCCTCTCATCATTATAGCAGACCTAGGGAAGCAGTTCGACAACACCCTATTCAAAGACTTCTGCAAGGGATTGGGGATCGACCTCAGGCTAGCTTCAGTGGCTCATCCCCAGACTAATGGACTGGTGGAATCTACTAACAAGACTATCAAGAAACTTCTAAAGAAGAAGCTACAGCATAAAAAAAGGCAAATGGGCCGAAGAGCTACCAGAAGTCCTCTAGGCATACCGAACTACAAAGAGAACAGCTACCGGGGAGACACTGTACTCCATGGCTTTCAAGGTTGAAGCGGTCTTCCCCATCGAGCGTAAATTGACCTCATTCAGGGTACAGCACTTTGAGCCCGAAAGTAACGAAGTCAAGCTACGGGCTAATCTGGACCTCTTAGAAGAAAAACAAGACCGGGTAGCGGAGAAAGTAGCGGTCTACTAGAGCAAGATCGCTAGATACTTCAACCGAAAGGTCAGAGCCCGAAATTTCAAAGAAGGGGATCCGGTACTTAGGAAACTGACCCTGAATACTCGGAAAAGGTCGGATGGAGTCTTAAGTCCCAATTGGGAGGGGCTATATTTGATAAAGCTAGTTGTTCGTAATGGAGCTTACAAACTCGAAGACATGGATGGACGATCCATCGACCACACTTGGAATGCAGATCATTTAAGGAAATTCTACCCTTGAGTAGGGAGTTCTCAAGCAGACTACCCCCATTTAGTTTTCATTAGAGTCCCTAATAAAGATGTACTACATCTCGATCATCAATAAAGTCATTTTTTCTCTTCCGTCTTTATCTCCAACTATGTTCAACATTAGTGACTACACCTTTGAGTGGGAAACTCAACATGAACACTTCGAGCCAGGAAATAGCTAAACAGCCCTCCTGATGCCTTGGTCGGGCTACCACCCCCAAGAAGTGTCTGAGTATAAGAGCATAGTTGCCATCCAGATCTCGAGACCAGGAAATAGCTAAACAGCCCTCATGATGCCTTGGTCGGGCTACCACCCCCAAGAAGGGTCTGAGTATAAGAACATAGTTGCCATCCAGATCTCGAGACCAGGAAATAGCTAAACAGCCCTCCTGATGACTTGGTCGGGCTACCACCCCCAAGAAGGGTCTGAGTATAAGAGCATAGTTGCCATCAAGATCTTGAGACCAGGAAATAGCTAAACAACCCTCCTGATGCCTTGGTCGGGCTACCACCCCCAAGAAGGGTCTGAGTATAAGAGCATAGTTGCCATCCAGATCTCGAGACCAGGAAATAGCTAAACAGCCCTCATGATGCCTTGGTCATGCTACCACCCCCAAGAAGGGTCTGAGTATAAGAGCATAGTTGCCATCTAGATCTCGAGACCAGGAAATAGCTAAACAGCCCTCATGATGCCTTGGTCGGGCTACCACCCCCAAGAAGGGTCTGAGTATAAGAGCATAGTTGCCATCCAGATCTCGAGACCAGGAAATAGCTAAACAACCCTCCTGATGCCTTGGTCGGTCTACCACCCCCAAGAAGGGTATGAGTATAAGAGCATAGTTGCCATCCAGATCTCGAGACCAGAAAATAGCTAAATAGCCCTCCTGATGCCTTGGTCGGGCTACCACCCCCAAGAAGGGTCTGAGTGTAAGAACATAGTTGCCATCCAGATCTCGAGACCATGAAATAGCTAAATAGCCCTCATGCTGCCTTGGTCGGGCTACCACCCCCAAGACACAAAAAAAAATGTTTGTTTTAGTGTGCAGGATCAAGATCATCATAATTCCCTACCAAAGTTTTAATGAAGTATGAACAAATTGTTGCTGCGGATGCAACTCTGGTTCCTATTCAAGACCAGAAATGAAACAAGAGTTCTCAAAAGCGATTCGATTTCTCATTAAAGATAAGAGGAGCCTATCCCCCGGTAAGGCTACATCCATCCAAAGGGGAGCCAACCCCTGAGCTCGGGCTATATAAAATAAAAGGAAAGCTAAGCTAAATAAGAGTAAAACGAGGTGCCCACCCCCTTTCCAGGAAATCGAAACAAGCCATGAACGAACTGCTTCAAGCTTTGGGACTCTTTAGGTTTTCCTCCGCCGGTTCTCCTCCTTCATGCTGATCTTCACCATCGACCCCCCCTTCAGGTAGTTGTCCACCTCGGTTATCCTCACCAATCACCTATCCATTTAGAGGCTCCACCTATTGGTCAGCAGGATCTTCCTCCAAGACCTCATTAATCACTTCCATAACCTCATACGGGATAGTCGCATCAAGAACGGCAGCCATGGACCCCGTCTGGCTCCTGTCGACCTCCATCTCCATTATGGGGGGTTCCTCAGACGGGCTCCTAACCTCTTCCCCAGCTCATAACTGGTCCTCCTCGGATCGAGAAGATAAAACTTTACTGGAAGACTCCCCGGGACCTGAGGTAGTAAAGGTAGGAGGAGGAAATAGAGGATCTGTCTGGGCGGGCTGTTTTCCAGATTCCTGCTTGGCTCGAATAAACCACCTCGTTGCCATCAGGGAGAGATAGCTCAGCAGCCTTAATAATTATTTCCTGTCTATCCCAGCCGGCAATAGATGACAAGTCAAAGGGAAGAGGGAGAGCTTCTGCGGCCTGAAAGAAGCGTAGAAATATTCATCGCTGAAGGAGGTCTCCGCGTCAGCTTGCAGCTTGGTCACCTGAAGCAATCAAAGACTGATTCTCGAAGTCCAACTTTTTAGCCTCAGATCTCTAAAAATCCCTCTGTCTAGCCCGTCGGATAAACTGAAGACGCTCCTGATCATAAGATTGCTTCGTCCTCTCATGGTCACAGCGAAGCTCAGCCATCTCGATCTCAACCTTTCCCTGGTTGGAGGTCATCTCTTCCACTAAAGACTGAGCCTGCTTGAGCAAATCCCTGGCTTTCTCAGCTTCGGCTTCGGCTTTTACAGCCCGTTCAGCAAATGAGGGCTACTTGCTAGCCCATCGCTACATTAAATTTGAAGGTCTACAAAATACAGAACCAGAGTTAGAAACTGAACAAATTAGCAGGAGTAGTACGAAGGAAATGCAATTACCTCAGCTAAAATAGCAGACCCCTTGGTAATCAGGACATCCACATGCATGGAAGCCATCCTGGAGATCCCACCACTCGGACAAGACGCGATGAATTGTTCCAGGACTTCGTCCTACCCCTGTCTAGCTCGACTGAGGCCGGGAACGGCTGGAAGGAACCCTTGCGACACCCTTCCCAGAATCCTTCGAAGCTCGGGGAGTTAGAAGTGCAGCGGAATCAGGAGGTCGAATCGAGGGGGTAGCAACTTTAGCGACCATAACAGAAGGGATAGAAGCAGTCGGACCAACAACCTGGGGAGCTTTACCCAAAGCCCGGAAAGCCCGCGAAGCAAGATTGGCCATCTTGGACCTACCTGGGGAGGTAGATGGAGCAAGAGCAGGTTCAACCCCAGTGAAGGGAAGAGAAATTCTAGCTTTAGGAGAGCGTGAGACGTGGCGGGTAGTTGGTTCAACGACAAAAACTATGAATAAGCAAATTAAAAAGGAAAATGTCAGAACCAAGCTGAGTAACAAGACAAAGCAAGGCAATTCAATGACATTTACGAGGAGTAGCGTCTGAGATCCGTAAGTATTGGTTCACCCTACGAGGATTGAAGGCTTCAGCAGTGGGGAACTTCAGGTTTAAGTAATTTCGGGCTAAAACAGCCTTTAAAATGGCTTCTGACTCAGAAGGCAGGGAGTCCCGGTCCCATGAGGGTTTGTCACTAAAAGCTGTGGGAACCTCAAATTCATGCTTTCTAATAAAAATCGAGCTCCCCCAGTCATCCCTCGTAAGAATCCAATCTTCCTTCCAGGCGGGGTCCTTCTTCGAAGCCTAGGAATAATGAAGTTGAGCTTATTCTTGGCCTTAGCATAAAGCTTGCCTTGAGGAGTGCCAGACAGGCTCCCAATCTGGAAAAGATAAGCCAGCTCCTCTGCTCCCGGCTCTCTCGTCACCTTGCTCAACTGACACTGTTCCCTCCATAGCACGAGGAAGCCAATCAGATTCCTCCAGAAGCCAGGCGTCAACTGAAGGGGAGCAAGCTGGACGGCGTTAAGTGCCCGCAGAAGAGTCGGATGAAGGGGAAGCCTGAGCCCGTTCTCGAGAGCCGCCATATGAATCGGAAGCACGCCTTTAGGGGGGTTGAAGAACTCGTAACCCTTGGGAGGCACCGAGATGGATACGCTATCGGGGATGCCATACTTCGACCTCATGCGGTCAATCGAGACTGGATCGACGATGGAATCAGGGACAACCCTGAAGTCATAAGGAGGGAGCCTCTCCAAAAGAGGGCCAGAAGCCAGGACCCGATGTTCTCCCGCGGCGTCACCGCCCACTTCTTTGTAGGAATCTTCATCGGCGATATCCAAAGGATGGTTGGAAAACCCAGTCCCAATGGACACATTCCTATTTGACCGCCGGCGTTACGGGTTGGGTGGGGAATCGTCGCTGTCTAAACTCCTCCTAGCCCGTTTCCCCAGGGCAAGACTAATGACCTCCTCGCCGTCAACTATGGAGTCAACTGAATCGTGACTGGTTTTTGACATGATGAAGTCAGTGAGAAGGAAGAGAAAGATAAGAATGAAGAAAAAGGCAAGCTCGAGAGAAAGGCTATGAGAGAAAATATATCTTGGGAAAAATTTGAGTTTGAAAGATGTGAGGAAGTCATTGAGATAAATAGATATATATAGGCAAGAGGGCAGCAGCATGAGCTGACGAGATTTTCGGTTGAGATCGCAAAGAATCTCAGGGACTGCCATAACGTAGCCGGATTAACTCGGAAACAAGCTAGTCAGCTCACGCCACGTCACTTGCGCAGTTAATGAGGAGATCACTCCAATATTCTGGTAACGGTAAAGAGCCTCGGGGACTGCCGTAACGCAACCGGATTAATTTAGAGGTAAATTGGTCAATTCACGCCACGTCACTCACGCAGTTAAAAGAGAAGATTTTCCCGATATTCTGGTAACAGTAAAAAAGGGAAGATTTCCCAAATAAATAAAAAATCCGACCCCAACCCCAAGCTCGACATTTGGTGTTCAAGTCAGAGGGGACTTCTGTTAATAGCCAAAATTGGCTAAGGACCAAAGGTAAATTTTCCACTATCCAGACCTAGCTCCATGCCCGAGATTTTCCACCAGAAGACCATATTACCCAAAGCCGAGCTACGATACCACTCCGTAGGAACAAGGATAGGCTCCAGAAACATCCGAAATAGAGCCCGAAATGGTCAGGTAAAGCCTGCGTCACCGAATCCCCCCTGAAGTCGAGGTTACCTCGTAATTTCTCCAGAAACATCCGGAATAGAGCCCGGAATGGTTAGGTCAAGCCCGCGTCACCAAATCCCCCGGAAGTCGAGGTTACCTCGTAATTTCTCCAGAAGCTCACCAATACCTCGCTGATACAGGGTGGTGTCCATAGGAGGGCGCACCTAGCTTTGAAAAGTCAAGGGAGGCCAGACCTAGCTCCTAGCTGGATGAAGCTTCTCAATATCGGGGCCGGGACAATGATCGACCTCACTAACTGATGCACCACACCTTGATACATTCGACGACCCCTATGGGAATCATGCTAGACCCGAAGATACACAGTATTGCATCTATAGACATTATACACGTGCAGAATAAGTAATAGAGTCTAAATGGGAAACAAATTGATTTCCACCAAGATATCCTCAACTAAGCAATTAACTCAAAGTCAACGACATTTAAAGGTAAAAATCCCGTCCGATAAGGAGGGGAGGGATGAGAAAGTCAATGGGAAATCAATGAGTTTAACCCTATGAAGACATTGTACAAAGGAGGGACTTCCTCCTTCAAAAAAGGGGAGACTACTATTCGACAGGCATACAACAAACACCCAACTATCACCCAGAAAAAAGTGAGAGCAATTCGAAAGAGAGATAGAGAAATGTATATCATATGTTATCAATAAAGAAAGATTTTTATTCCTTTTGAGTAGCTAACGAAATCGTTATCTCCATGTCATTTCATAAGGCATTGTTTTATACACATATACATTCTACCTTGGTCATCACCTACGTTGTAATGATCTTGAGGGTGCTTACTGAGATTTATTGTCCCGAGCAAGATTTCTGTTAACACTTTGAATTGTATACCTGAGGATGGAAAACAAAAAAAAATTTCTTTTGTTAGTCATAATAGTACTCCTAGAGGAAACAAAGAACGTTTGGTCACTTGTGAATTCTCAATCCTTTAATCGAAAACTCGCGTGAACCTACATTCGATGTTGTGCACAAAGCTTTTTGATATAAAAGCTACTCGTACACTATCGAAAACAAAACGTTTCTTTTTCTTATTTCTCTTGGCCGAATTTCACACTCTTTTTCTATGAGTTGGATGATTTTTTTTTTATTAAAGCAAAAGAATAAAACGTAAAAAAAAATTTCTTCAAAACAAAACTCACTTTGGCCAAACTCCCTTCACATATATATATATATATATATATATATATTTATATATATGGTGGCCGAAAATTCTCCTTTCATGTGGAGGATTTTTGTTTCACCAAAATTCTTATCAACCTCGTAGTTCAAACCTATTCCAACTCATGAGTGTATTATCCAATTATAAATTATTGAATATCAATTAAAAATTTGTGACTTTATCAATAACTTCCTAATTGACTAATTATCAATTAGAGTTTTGATAGATATCAAATATTTCCTAATTTGACTTTAGATAAATAAAACCGTTTTTATTTATCTACTTATCAAATAAGGTTTTTGATACTTATCATACTACTAACAACAGTATGACACTAAAAGTCCTACTCCTAGTTAGAAATATATTTTGACTTTTAATCAAATAATTAATTAATTAATAAATAAATTTCCATTTAATTAAATAAAAAGTAATAAAACAATATATTAGGCTAAACATTTAGCCCTTGCCGCCCAAGCCTATGCATAGGCAATATATTGTTTTCCATTTTATTAAATCCGTAAGACTTTGACAAAAAGTCCACATATGAACTAGACCCACTCTTAATTACTAAAAAATAGTCCACATGCCTTAAATTAATACATTAATATAATTTAACAGCACATTTAATTAAAATGTGCAAATTATATTCTTAATGTATTAATGGAATGTTAATTGCACCCCATTAGGGCCGCCCAAGGATTCCCACATCCTTGGCCACCCATCCTAGGCATTTGAAGAGTTATCGCGTGTCTTGATCACACATGACCGCACCTCTCCAAAACTTTTGGATATCGAAATCCAAAAACAATTCTAGATACACCCAGAAATTGGTCCAGTAGAATATAACAAGTGATCCATTCAAGTTCGTGCAGATTGGGGATCTTGGCGGGCTATCTAAATTTAAGCTTCAATAGACATAACCTAATTACAATCAACAAATGATTCACTTAGGTTCGATCTATTAATTTTAGCTTGTTCCACTAAAGACCTAAAATTGAACTCTTAAATAAAGATAGAATAAGCTAATGTTTCTCATTCATACCCTAGACAACCTTATTGGAGATAGTGTATCCTCGTGAAAAATATCAGTAATTGCCAAGAGCTCATAGACCGCCTATAGGTCTCCTAGTTACCATATTTACTCATATGGCCATATTTTGAACTTGGATATTTTGACTTGTCCAGAAGCCATGTTTGAATAGACACTATCAAAAACTTAACATTAAGATTTAATATGCAATACCTCAAAATATCCATATGATGATATTCTACTCACACTTAGTAAATGGAGCCACGATGTCCATATCTATAAAAAAAAGTCCTCTACCGATTAACAAATGAATACAACAAAACCATCGAGGATAGACTATGCTATATAATCGTACTCATTAATAGCTCAAATGATAACACTTGTAACCATAAGTCCATAATTTATCTCAGGATTGAGATAGACTCTACGATTGTCCTCAAGTGAAAACTTTTATCCACTGATTGTTCTGGACAAAGTATTTCACTATGATCCTATTCAATACACCCAGTGCACTAGATTCCTTTGCCTAAAGACACTACACTTTGATGATTTTAGACTCATCATAACACATTTGATCCCATTCAAATGCTAGCAAAAGAATCTACAACTTTAACAAGGTAAAGGCGCCCAACCTTTATCTTAAGTTGTGAATATTATTCAAGACTAACTAAAGAATTGTGTCTACCTCATACTTATCCAAATGTACGAACAATTCTTCATCTCTCATAGTCTTTTGACCTTATGATTATTTACTTTTGACAATTATAATAATTAAACTATAAATGCTATAAGATTTGTTAAACTAGAAATCACTTTATTAATATGAAAAGATTGTCAAATACATTATTACACTCTTGCTATTGAGCTTAATCCTAACAAGGGTAGGTTTCTCCCGCCTCTAATTTCTCCAAGGATGCCCAGTTCCCAACACAACTAGGTGTAGGGAAAAATACGAAAACGCAGCGGAAGAGTGACTAAAAACGAATTTAGTATAATTTAAAATTTTCCAATATTTGAACCTTAACCCTTTAATTAATTAAACATACATATATTCAAAAGTTATCATACCTCTTGTCGCGTGATCCGATTGCCTTAGTGTCGATGGTAATCCACAAGATCTTCCAATCCGATCACGAATCTGAATCACCTAGAAGAGTGGTCTCCCTATTCATTGAATTGCGTACCTGAGAATGGAAAAATGAAATCTTCTTTCTTGATCGTTAATCACAAAAACTCCAAGAGCCTAGAAAGATCGTTCCGGTCACTTTTGAATTCACAATCGTTATGATTGAAACTCGTGTGAACCTAAATCGAAAGTGTGCACAAAACCTTTTTTTGTAAAGGCTTGCAAGTGCACTATCGAATTTAGAACTATCTTTCTCTCTTCCTCTTGGCCGAATTTTCACTATGTTCTAGAGTTGGAATTTTTATTATTCAAAAGCAAGAGAATAAAAAATTATTTCTCTAAAAAAAAAACTTTTTTTTTCTTCCTATCACTATTAATTCTGAAATTAATAATATATATAGGTATACAAATCCTTTCCTAAAGAGGATTTACTTGGTGGGCAAGAATCCTATCTCCAGGTGGATTTACCTGGTGACAAAGAATAATTTTTCAAAAAAAATTTCTTTTCCACACCAAAACTCCTATTCCAACTCAAATAGTGTATTTGTGATTATATTAAAGACTTCCTTATTTGATTAGATAAATAATTTCTTTATTTATCTACTTACCAAATTAAGTCTTTTATATTTATTATACTACTATAATAGTATACTAGGAAACATAATTCCTAGTCAGAAAAAGATTTTGATTTTTAATTAAATAATTAATTAATCAATTAATTAATTTCCATTTAATCAAACAATACAATAAAATAATATTTTAGGCTATTATTATAGCCTTGCCGCCCACACACAAAAATTATGGGCCAAATATTATTTTCTTATTTTTTTTAATCCATTCAGGCTTTAAATAAAAGACCATATGTGAACCAGACCCATTCTTACTAAAAGAAACAAGCCCACAGGCCCACAAGCCACTCATTAATATATGAATATAATTTGAGCAGCCCATTAAATAGATAATGTGCAAATTATATTCTTTAATATATTAAATACAATTCTAGATGGACCCATAAATTAGTCCGGTAGAATATATTAAGTGATCCATGCAAGTCCGTGTGGATTGGGGATCTTGGCGGGCTATCTAAATTTAAGCTTCAATAGACATAACCTAATCACAATCAATAAATGATTCACTTAGGTCCGATCTATTAATTTTAGCTCATTCCACTAAAGAGCTAAAATTGAACTCTTAAATAAAGATAGAATAAAAGATGTTTCTCATTCATACCCTAGAAAATCTTATTGGAGATAGTGTATCCTCGTGAATAATATCAGTAATCTCAAAGATCTCATAGACCGCCTATAGCTCTCATAGTTACCATAATTACTCATATGACCACGTTTTGAACTTGGATATTTTGACTTGTCCAGAAGCCATGTTTTCAATAGACATTATCAAAAACTCAACGTTGAGATTTAATATCCAATACCTCAAAAAATCCATATGATAATATTATACTCTCATTCAATAAATTGAGCCACGATGTCCATATCTATAAATGAAGTCCTCTATCGATTAACAAATGAATACCACCAAACTATCGAGGATAGACTATGCTATATAATCGTACTCATTGATAGCTTAAATGATAACACTTGCAATCATAAGTCCATCATTTATCTTAAGATTAAGATAGACTCTCTGATTGTCCTCATAATGAAAAGACTTGTATCTACTGACGGTTCTAAACAAAATATTTCCTTGTGATCATGTTCAATGCACCCAGTACACTAGATTCTTTTACTCGAAGATCCTTTCGATGATTTTAGACTCATCATAACTCATTTGATCCCACTCAAATGCTAGCAAAATAATTCTACAACTTTATCAAGATAAAGGTGCCCAACCTTTAACTTAAGTTATGAACGTTTATTCAAGACTAACTAAAGAATTGTGTTTACCTCATACATATCCAGATGTACGAACAATTCTTCCTTTCTCATAGTCTTTTGACCTTATGATTATTTACTTTGACAATTATCATTATAAATGCTATAAGATTTTGTAAAACCAGAAATCACTTTATTAATATGAAAAGATTGTCAATTTCAATATTACACTCTTGCTATTGAGCATAATCCTAATAATATCCCACTTCCGCTATAGCAAGTGTGTCATATCTCTCATTCCCATGTTCTCTAGGTGCCCATCAAAACTCTTCTAAGGTAGAGCCTTTGTGAAAGGATCGGCTAGATTTTCTACTGACGCGATTTTGGTAATTGTCACGTCATCCCTATGCACAATCCCCCTTAAAAGATGATACTTCCTTTCAATGTGTTTACCTCTCTTATGACTTCTTGGTTCTCTCGAATTAGCCACTGCTCCACTGTTGTTAAAGTAAATAGTGATCTGCTTATTCGCATTAGGAACTATTTCCAAGTCAATTAAGAATTGGCTGAGCCAAACAGCCTCTTTGGCAGCTTCGCATGCAGTAACATACTCAACTTCCATGGTGGAATCATCAACACATGATTGCCTGATACTCCTCCATTTGACTGCTCATCCTCCTAAAGTAAACACAGATCCTGATGTGGATTTTCTGGAGTCAGAATCTGACTGGAAATCAGAATCTGTATACCCAATGGGAATTAAATCTCCTACAGAGTATACAAGCATATAATCTCTTGTTCTCTTGATATACTTGAAAATATGCTTGACTGCCATCCAGTGATCAGGACCAGGTTTCGATTGAAACCTGCTAACTATGCCAACATCAAAACAAATGTCTGGTCTAGTGCAGAGCATTGCATACATGAGACTTCCAACTACCGAGGAATATGGAACTCTACTCATGAATTGCTCTTCATGCTAATTCTTAGGAACTTGTTCCTTAGAAAGTTTGATTCCATGTCTGAAAAGTAACATACCTTTCTTGGAATCCTGCATGGATAACCTAGACAATAATTTGTCTATGTATGAAGCTTGGGATAATGCAATTGCTTTATTCTTTCTATCCCTTATTACTTAGATACCTAGAATAAAACTAGCTTTTCCTAAGTCCTTCATATCAAATTGTTTTGCTAACCATTCTTTTACTGATTTCAATACACCTACATCGTTTCCAATAAGTAGTATATCATAAACATAAAGAATTAGGAAAACCAACGTGTCGCCCTTTATCCTTTTATATACACAAGGTTCGTCAGGATTCTAAATAAATCAAAAACCTTTCACATCTTGATCGAACCTTATGTTCCAGGATCTGGGTGCCTGTTTTAATCCATATATGGGTTTCTGCAACTTGCATACCTTTTCCATTTGGCCCTTTTCAATGAATTCTTCTGGTTGCATCATATAAATGCCTTCGTCAAGACTTCCATTAAGGAAAGCTGTCTTGACATACATTTGCCAAATCTCTAGATCTAAAGATGCTACAATGGATAAGAGTATCCTAATGGATTTAAGCATGGCCAAAGGAGAGAAGGTTTCCTCGTAATCGATACCTTCTTTCTGTGTGTAACATTTAGCTACCAATCTAGCTTTAAAAGTTTCCACCTTTCCATCCATACCTCTTTTACTCTTGTATACCCACTTGCACCCAATGGGTTTTATCCTTTTTAGGCAAGTCTACAAGGGACCAGACTTTGTTATTGAACATGGATTCAATCTCAGATTGCATTGCCTTTTGCCAGTGACGACAATCAACATCCTCCATTGCTTCCTTATAAGTGTAGAGATCATCGTCGTCCAGGAGATTCTCCACTGATTCTCCCAAACCGATGTATCTCTTGAGTTGTTTACTAACCCTCCCACTACGACGAGGAATGGTAGGTTGTTGATTTTGTGTTGGAGTGGAACTTACAATTGGGTTAGGTTGTAAAATCTCTTATGGAATTGTATCTCCTAACATCTCATTCAGGACAATTCTACTTTTGGGCACAAGATTATTCATATAGTCCTTTTCTAGAAATGAAGCATTTGTTGAAACAAATACTTTTAGATCTGAAGGATTATAGAAATAATATCCTTTAGTTCCTTTTGGATACCGCACAAATATACATGTTTCCGAACGGGACTCCATCTTTTCTGCCTTTCCTTTTAACACATGTGCAGGACAACCAAATATCCTCAAGTGTTGTAAACTAGGCTTTTGCCCAGTCCACAACTCATATGGTGTTTTAGGAACCGACTTAGATGGTACAGCGTTTAGAATGTATATTGCAGTTTGTAGAGCATATCCCCAAAAAGAAATATGAAGCAGTGAATAACTCAACATTGACCTAACCATGTCTAAAAGAGTTCTATTTCTCCTTTCTACCACCCCATTTTCTTGAGGTGTACCTGGTGCAAAAAATATAGAAACTATCCCATTATCAATAAGATATTGCTGAAACTCACCATATAAATACTCTCCACCACGATCAGATCTCAAGATTTTTATATGTTTCTCAAGTTGATTTTCTACTTCATCCTTGAATGCTTTGAACATGTCAAAAGCATCCGACTTATGTCTCATGAGATACACATAGCCAAATCTTGAGTAATCATCTATGAAGGTGATGAAGTACTCATATCCACCTTTAGCCTGAATGCTCATAGGACCACATACATTAGTGTGTATTAATCCTAAACATTCAGTGGCTCTTGCACCTTTGGTTGTGAATGACCTTTTGGTCATTTTACCTTCCAAACAAGATTCACAAGTTGGTAGATCATCAACCTTTAAGTCACTTAAAGGTCCGTCACATACCGATCTTTTAATCCTATTAAGGTTAATATGACCTAGGCGTAAATGCCAAAGGTAGGTTTCATCTTTTGATAATTTTACTCTTTTATGATTAGGTTCTGTTAATTCTGTGTCTAACGAGTGAGAGATATTTCTATGCAAAAAGAATAGACTGTTTTCCAATGTACCTTTGCAAACAATTTTGTCATTCTTACTAATAATAAAAGCTTTATTAAAAGTAACCGAATATCCAAATTTATTTAAACAAGAAATTGAAATTAAATTCCTCTTGAATTGAGGTACATAATAAACGACTATTAAATCTAAATGCCTACTAGAATCTAAAATAACTCTAATATCTCCCACTGCACTTGCAGACACTAATGTTCTGTTGCCCAAGCGCAAGTTGATTTCATCCTTATTCAGCCTTCTCCTTTCTTAGAACCCCTGTAAGGAATAACAAACTTGATTAGTGGCTTCATAGTCTATGATCCAAGAATCTGTAGAATCTGCCAGAAAACATGTTTCAAGATAATTAATATTACCTTCTTCCTTCTTATTCTTGGACTTTGGGCAATTTCTTTTCCAATGTCCCTTTTCACCACAAAGGAAGCATTTTCCTTTGATCTTGGTTACTTTATTGGTTTCCTTCTTGGTAGGCCCAAGGTTCTTTTTCTTCTGTTGTTTCTTGACCTTCTGACGGGTCTTAACAGTAGCAACTTTACTAACCGAATGAATCTCTTGACCTTTGTTTTTCATAAGGATCTTTTCAGCGCTTTGAACATCTTGCATTAGGCCTTGCAAGGTGTATTTCTTATTGTTCAAGATGTAGTCCAACTTGAACTGATCAAAGGAATCTGATAGTGAGTTGACAATCATGTCAATTTTCGTCTCACCATCTATCTCAGCACCATTAAGTTCTGCAACATTGAGATGTGCTATGACTTTCATCATGTGATCTTTCACAGCCTGTCCAGGTTTCATCCTAAGATTCATAAAAACAGTCACTGCCTCTCTCTTAGTCGACCTAGACCTCATAGCAAACATCTCTTCCAGAGACATCAGTATATCAGCAGCAGACTCCATTCCTTCATGCTGTTGTTGCAACACGTCAGAGATAGTGGCCATAATGTAACATTTGGCCATATCATCTGAAGTCGTCCATTGCTCATACTCATCTCTTTGAAAAATATTATATTCATTATTAGGAAGGGGTGGTTTAGAAGTAGTCAGAACAAACTTATGCTTTTCACTTTGCAGTAACAACCCAATTTTCCTTTTCCATGTGACATAATTATCTCCAGTTAAAGTGTTATCTTTCAGGATGTTCATAAGTGATGGAGTCATGATTTCTGAATAAAACAAAATTATATATGAGCAAATAATCATGATAAAGCACTTTTTAAATATTTATCTTGAATTAAATAAATAATTCAATCATAAAAATTCAACAGTGATCCAACACCCATAAACGTTACGCCTCCTCTGGGAGTACGTAGCATTTACCAGTTGGACTAGGTCCCACCTAATTGTTAACATAACAACCAGCGTTTTCAATTTTAGCCTTGCAATTTTATCAACAAGAACTCTCGGGAGGATATTTTAGGGAAAAATTAACTAAAACCGCAGCGGAAGGTGAAAAGTAGATTTTCGTATAGTTTAAAATTTTTCTAAAGATTTAAACCTTAACCCTTTAATTAATTAAACACAAATATACAGTTAGAGTTAAATACCTCTTGTCGCGTGATCCGATTGACTTACGTCGATGGTAATCCGCAAGATATTCAATCCAAGCACGTACGTGAATCACCTAGGAGCGTGGTCTCCCTTTTTTCTTTGAATTGCTTACCTAAGAATGGATGTATGGAACTTCTGATCCTGATCTTCAATCCTAAAACACCAAGAGCCTAGAAAAATAGTTCCGGTCACTTTTGAATTCACAATCGATATGATTGGAACTCGCATAACCCTAAATCGAAAGTGTGCACAAAACCTTTTGATCCTAAAGGCTTGCAAGTGCACTATCGAATGAGAACTTATTTTTCTTTTTCTCTCTTGGCCGAAATTCTATGTGTATTTAGTAAGATTTTTAATTTTCAAAGCAAACAAAAATCTCTCTCACTCAAGCTTCTTGGTGGCCGAAATTTATCACCTTATATTTATAAGGTGACCGAAATTTCTCCTTCTCAAAATAGGGTTGGCCGAATTCTTTGTGTAGGAAATCTAGGGTTGGCCAATTTCCTTACTTAAAAAGGAATTGTGCTTTTCCCTAATTCCTATCGATTTAAGAATCCTAACCCTTATAGGACTAGGGTGGCCGAATTCTTTGTATAATAAGGAGTGTATGTGGACTAAATCCTTACCACATTAGGACTCCTATCACTTAAAAGAATTCTAATCCTAATCCAACACATAGTATTTTATTTACTGATCAAGAAAAGATTTTGATTTAAACTATTAATTAATTAAATAATATATTAATTTCCATTTAATCAAAACAATAAAATAAATAATATCTTGGACTATTTTATTAGCCTTGCCGCCCACACCATATATACATGGGCCTAATATTATTTTTCTTATTTTATTTAATCCATTAGACTTTAAATAAAAGCCCACATGTGAACCAGACTTATTCTTACTAAAAGAAACAAGCCCACATGTCTCCTTTTAATATATTAATATAATAGAGCAGCCCATTAAATAAATGATAGACATATTATATTCTTAATTAATTAAATACAATTCTAGATGGACCCATAAATTAGTCCGGTAGAATATATCAAGTGATCCATGCAAGTCTGTGTGGATTGGGGATCTTAGCGGGCTATCTAAATTTAAGCTTCAACAGACATAACCTAATAACAATCAACAAATGATTCACTTAGGTCCGATCTATTAATTTTAACTCATTCCACTAAAGAGCTAAAATTGAACTCTTAAATAAAGATAGAATAATGAGATGTTTCTCATTCATACCCTAGACAATCTTATAGGAGATGGTGTATCCTCGTGATTAATATCAGTAATCGCCAAGAGCTCATAGACCGCCTATAGCTCTCCAAGTTACCATATTTCCTTATATGACCACATTTTGAACTTGGATATTTTGACTTGTCCAGAAGCCATGTCTTCAATAATCATTATTGAAAACTCAACGTTGAGATTTAATATCCAATACCTCAAAACATCCATATGATGATATTATACTCTCATTTAATAAATGTAGCCACGATGTCCATATCTATAAATGAAGTCCTCTATCGATTAACAAATGAATACCACCAAACTATCGAGGATAGACTATGCTATATAATCGTACTCATTGATAGCTCAAATGATAACACTTGCAACCATAAGTCCATCATTTATCTCAGGATTAAGATCGACTCTCCAATTGTCCTAATAATGAAAAGACTTATATCTAGTGACGGTTCTAGATAAAGTATTTCATTGTGATCTTGTTTAATGCACCCAGTGCACTAGATTCTTTTACTCGAAAACCTTTCGATGATTTTCGACTCATCATAACTCATTTGATCCCACTCAAATGCTAGTAAAAGAATTCTACAACTTTATCAAGATAGAGGTGCACAACCTTTAACTTAAGTTGTGAACGTTATTCAAGACTAACTAAAGAATTGTGTCTACCTCACACATATCCGGATGTATGAACAATTCTTCATTTCTCATAGTCTTTTGACCTTATGATTATTTACCTTGACAATTATAATAATAAATGCTATAAGTATTTTTAAGAATCTGAAAACACTTTATTAATATGAAAAGATTGTCAATTACAATATTACACTCTTGCTATTGAGCATAATCCTAACAAATATTAATAAGATCACATTGAGTGTGTTACCAAGATATCGACCCTCAATTTTCTCTCACGAAAATCCCTCCTCTGGGAGTAGATTTCGTTTAAGTCAATTGTCTAGTCTATCCTTATAAGGAAGTATTTTGCTAAATTCCATTTATGGACGCCCCTCGGGGGGATTACCAATAAATAATAAAGCTCAATTAACCTTGGAGGCCATAGGTGTTCTAACATACCTTCTCCCACTCAATTATTTAAGGCATGTGATTAAATTCCATAGAATGATTTTACCAAGTTATCTAGATGCCAATTAGATACCTAAATCATTCAATGCATGTTCATACCAAAAGAGATATATGAGTGGCACTCCTATTCTATAAGACAAGTTATCATACAACAACAAATATTGTAATATTTACGGAAATATAAATAGCTACAGTTTTGGTCCATCCTAGAAAAGCAAGTAAATTACATTTATTTGGAATACAAAATATTCTTTCTTGGCGAACAAGTCTTCAAGCGGCCATCATCCACTTCCTCACCCCTTGGCTGCCATCTTTGGGCGTGCACACCCCTTGGGTCCATAAAGGGCCACCATGTGCAGCCCATTATGCCCAAAAGACTGTCATGTGCAGCCCATGACACATAAGTGGCTGCCGTGTGCAGCCCATGCACCTAACAAGCGTAGCTACACGGTAACGTGCACGCACGCTTGTTATGGCGCGCACTGTACCAAGCTTGTTCTGATTGCTTCCTCTTCCGCTTATAATTCTTCAACTCTTCGAATCTTTGAAACTTGAATGTATTACAGCAGATTTTACACAATAAATTACTGCAGTATTTTTTTTTATTCACTGCAGTAATATTTACACAAGAAAAACTGCATTATTTTATACAAAAAAAAACTGCAGTATTTTTTAATACAAAAAAAAAATAGAGAATCTAGCAACTACCAAGAAGGAACTTATGACGATAATAGGCCACCCTTCTTGTCACAATTCCGAAACATAAAATACATTGAAATTCTAGGACAAAAATTGAGCAATAACAATTCACTTTATAATAACATATATAAATCCATACATGCCACATGTAATTATATATGCGAATACCTAGAGTGCAATCTCTTTCTAAAACATGCATAATCACAATAAAAAGAAATAGATTCACGTATATATACGTTAATTAATTAAAGGGTATAACCTGGCTCTGATACCAATTGTAGGGAAAAATACGAAAACGCAGCGGAAGCGTGACTAAAAAACGAATTTAGTATAGTTTAAAATTTTTCCAATATTTGAACCTTAACCCTTTAATTAATTAAACATACATATATTCAAAAAATATCATACCTCTTGTCGCGTGATCCGATTGACTTAGCGTCGACGGTAATCCGCAAGATCTTCCAATCTGATCACGAACGTGAATCACCTAGGAGCGTGGTCTCCCTATTCTTTGAATTGTGTAGCTAAGAATGGAAAAACGAAATCTTCTTTCTTGATCGTTAATCACAAAAACTCCAAGAGACTAGAAAGATCGTTCTGGTCACTTTTGAATTCACAATCGTTATGATTGAAACTCGCGTGAACCTAAATCGAAAGTGTGCACAAAACCTTTTTATGTAAAGGCTTGCAAGTGCACTATCGGATTTAGAACTATCTTTCTCTCTTCCTCTTGGCCGAATTTTCACTATGTTCTAGAGTTGGAATTTTTTTTTTTCAAAAGCAAGTGAATAAAAAATTCTTTCTCTAAAAAAAAAACTTTTTTTTTCTTCCTATCACTATTAATTCCGAAATTAATAATATATATAGGTATACAAATCCTTTCCTAAAGAGGATTTACTTGGTAGGGCAAGAATCCTATCTCTAGGTGGATTTACTTGGTGACAAAGAATCCTTTTTCAAAAAAAAAAAAAATTTCCACACCAAGACTCCTAATCCAACTCAAATAGTGTATTTGTGATTATATTAAAGACTTCCTTATTTGATTAGATAAATAATTTCTTTATTTATCTACTTACCAAATTAAGTCTTTTATATTTATTATACTACTATAATAGCATACTACTAGGAAATATAATTCCTAGTCAGAAAAAGATATTGATTTTTAATTAAATAATTAATTAATCAATTAATTAATTTCTATTTAATCAAACAATAAAATAAAATAATGTTTTAGGCTATTATTATAGCCTTGCTGCCCACACACAAAAATTATGGGCCAAATATTATTTTCTTATTTTATTTAATCCATTCAGGCTTTAAATAAAAGCCCACATGTGAACCAGACCAATTCTCACTAAAAGAAACAAGTCCACAAGCCACTCATTAATATATGAATATAATTTGAGCAGCCCATTAAATAGATAATGTGCAAATTATATTCTTTAATATATTAAATACAATTCTAGATGGACCCATAAATTAGTCCGGTAGAATATATCAAGTGATCCATGCAAGTCTGTGTGGATTGGGGATCTTAGCGGGCTATCTAAATTTAAGCTTCAACAGACATAACCTAATAACAATCAACAAATGATTCACTTAGGTCCGATCTATTAATTTTAGCTCATTCTACTAAAGAGCTAAAATTGAACTCTTAAATAAAGATAGAATAAGAAGATGTTTCTCATTCATACCCTAGACAATCTTATTGGAGATAGTGTATCCTCGTGAATAATATCAGTAATCGCCAAGAGCTCATAGACCGCCTATAGCTCTCATAGTTACCATATTTACTCATATGACCACGTTTTGAACTTGGATATTTTGACTTGTCCAGAAGCCATGTTTTCAATAGACATTATCGAAAACTCAACGTTGAGATTTAATATCCAATACCTCAAAAAATCCATATGATAATATTATACTCTCATTCAATAAATTGAGCCACGATGTCCATATCTATAGATGAAGTCCTCTATCGATTAACAAATGAATACCACCAAACTATCGAGGATAGACTATGCTATATAATCGTACTCATTGATAGCTCAAATGATAACACTTGCAATCATAAGTCCATCATTTATCTCAGGATTGAGATAGTCTCTCCAATTGTCCTCATAATGAAAAGACTTGTATCTACTGACGGTTCTAGATAAAATATTTCTTTGTGATCCTGTTCAGTGAACCCAGTACTCTAGATTCTTTTACTCGAAGACCCTTTCGATGATTTTAGACTCATCATAACTCATTTGATCCCACTCAAATGCCAGCAAAAAAATTCTAGAACTTTATCAAGATAAAGGTGCCCAACCTTTAACTTAAGTTGTGAACTTTTATTCAAGACTAACTAAAGAATTGTGTCTACCTCATACATATCCAGATATACGAATAATTCTTCCTTTCTCATAGTCTTTTGACCTTATGATTATTTACTTTGACAATTATCATTATAAATGCCATAAGATTTTGTAAAACCAAAAATCACTTTATTAATATGAAAAGATATTACACTCTTTCTATTAAGCATAATCCTAACACTATGACTGTCCCCACTACCGTAACAACCGGGTCTAGCATGACCTCACTATATCCCTTTGTTTTGGATCCTGTGAGTGACACGCATCGGTCGTTTATGCAATATCAAACAAAAATTATAAAACCACAACTATGCACTCACATGTACTAAACAAGTAGTGTGGCATGTTAAGGTATCGTCCATAGAGATCGAGATATAGTTATGACCAAATCTTTACTCTAGTAATAAATGCAATAAAAAAGTGCAATAAAAGTAAATTGAGAATTTTGAAGATTTGAAATTAACTAATATGCAAACTAAGTTTAACTAATTAAATGCAACTAAGTTAGTAGATGAAAATGGATGATAAATGGACTAAGGAATTGATGGATCCATAACACAAACAATGGGTAAAGATGAACTCTCAATAATGAACATTATCCAAATGTAACCAATCTAGAGTGTATAGCTTTGTTGTATATCCCTTATGAGTTTCCAATCTAGAGTGTATAGTATTGGCCACCCATAAGTGATTGTTCAAGAATGTGCATCTATAAAAAAAAAAGAATTAATCTCTTTAAAAAATCACCAATCCTAGAGTGTATGGAATTGATACTTAATCTCTCACAAGCAACCAACCTAAAGTGCAATCTCTCACAAGCAACCAACCTAAAGTGCATAGAATTGATTACCCATTTAAGATTAGATAGAGATTGAGATTAATAAATCCGGATTTCACTTGAGGAGGGTACTCTTGTTCAACCCTTACATTTAATTGAGCCTAAGAGAATAAAATAGAGTGTATACCTAATTCTCTACTCAAATAATTTCTCAAACAATTTGCAAAGAGAGGAGTGTACCATCTAGGACAAATTATATTTCAAATCCATTAAAACAATGAATGAAACATATTTGATAGATTAATGGAAAAGATTAGAGTTCATTACAATACCCATGGTTGACAAATGAATCACATCAACCCCTTAGTGGGGATTTAGCTACTCATGCTAATTACCAAAGATAAACTAAAAGATGAGAGTGAGGAAAACCCCATGAAGAGATTCTCTTTCCTTCAAGCTTCAATTCCAATCTCTTAGAGCACTTGTTGAGTAGAAAATCCAAGAAATAAAGTTTGGGTTTTGGATATGAAGGGAGAGAATGATTCCTAGATTTAGAGAGAGAACATGTGATGTAAGATGGTGTGTGGGTGTGTGTTTGAAATCAGAAGTGATTCTTTATCTAGCCTTACCAAAAATAGGTTTGATTGCTGATGTGGTCTTCAGAATGTACGTAGTGCGCAGGTATATGTGCGCAGGTAGGGTACCCATGCAGTTACCCACGTACATGCCTTCCAGGAGCTTCCATCTTCAGTTCAGGGGTATCTACGCTAGTAAGGACCTGCGCAGTACCAGCGAACTGGGCACTTGGACAATTTTTGATGATTTGTGATCTCCGGTTCTTGGGTACGTTCGCTAGTGTGACTAGCAAAGGTTTGAACCTGGGAATGCTCAGGTGGTGAGTGGGTAAGGGTACCTGCGCACACACCAGCGCGCTGCTTCCTTGGTTATTGCTTCAATTTGCTTGCTTTGCGCCCGAATTCTCCACCTTTTTCTTCCAAGACTGGGATTACATCTAATGCCTGCAAATATGATAATAGAGCACATAAGACAGGAAAACATGTTGGAAAACAGGACAAGGGATAAGGAATTAATGCCGAATTATATAACAATTTTGTCTTCATCAAATACCCCCAAACCAAACCTTTGTTCTTGCTCGAGCAAACTCAAAACAAAACAAAAACATTACCTCAACAATGACTTAATCTAAAATTTTCCTAGACTCAACAACAAACAATTCAAACCCTTGCATGTCCAACCAGTGATGAGATGCAAGGATGTTTGATAGAGAGAAATAAACATATGCAAAATGTTTTAAAACAACTCGAAGGCACTAGAGGGAAACTCTCACTCTCACGAATCCCACACCTAAGAGTGCTCTCACATCGGGTACTACCAACTCTCACACCTTGAGCATAATTCACTTCAACTCAAATTCTCACTTGGATTCACTCTTAGTTTTCCACTTTGAGTCCTAAGTTCACGTTCATGCAAGGTATGCAAAGAAAGAATTTATGCATAGGAATCTAATGCATTGCATATATTTATCAATGAAAGATCGCTAATTTGTCGGTGAACTAGCCTAAGAAAGATTCATTATGCCATGAACGTGGAAGATCGAGCATCAACAAACATTCCCAATCAAGACATATCATAGATCAAATAGGACTTTCCCTTTGGTTGTAATGGGGCCATGGGGTTTAATGTGGTGAACAAAGAAATAGGAAAATATGAGTTCAAATATCACCAATCATGTTTACACATACTCACACACCCCATACAAAGCTCTATTAAACATCAATCACATTCTAGCGACTAGGCATCAACTTACATACACATTTGTACTTCACTAGGCTCTTTCCTTTTTTTTTCTTTTTGCTTTTTCACTTTTTTTTCTTTTTCTTTTCTTTGCTTTCTTTTCTTTCTTTTCTTTTTGCACAATAATATTTGACACTTTGGCTATAAGTGTAATCTTTGGCACTTTTACATTTTGAGTCCATGCTTGCACACTTACATCATTGCCTAATTACACGCAATTTCACGTAAGAGCTTACATCTTTCAACCACCTTGTACATACACACACAACCCACATGATTGGCAATTAAAGGGTTGGTTTGTGTTTGGCTTATGGCTATATGGTTTATTGTAGTTCCAAATGAAAGGTAAGTGTTTGGCCTCAAATTTGGCTTGGAAGCACACATAAGGGACATAAAGGATGAGACTAGCCCATGACAGGCAAGTAAGACCCCATAGTGACAACGATTTGCTACACAAGCTCAAAATGCATTTAAACACTCGCCAAAAGCACATGCTCAAGGCATCACATCCAAGCTAGTTAAAGCTCAAAAAATTTGGCCATTGCGACAAATTTGAAATTTTTTGACCAAAACAACTAAAAATGACTCAAAACCTATAAAAAGACGACTCAACAAAGGTGTCTACACCCCCAAACAAAAATCCAACATTGTTCTCAATGTTGAAGACAAGAGAGTCCGGCCTAGCGGGGCGCACCTAACTCGACTCAAAACACAAAAACCTAGGCACTAATCATGCACAATCAACGCCTAACCAGATAAGAGATTCAAAAATAGGCTCATCTTAAAATAAAGCATTCTAAGTAAATATGGCAATTAAGTCCAAAGTTTACCCACATTAAGCATCCATTCACAAGATTATCGGAATGGAGTCAATGACCCCCAAACCGATTTTTATTATATGCTCATTCATGTACAAGTATATGCATGAATTCAAAAACCCCCAAACCGAGTTAGGCTATATAAAAAGAAAATCTGTAAATTCATGTGCATTATCCACAAGAGCCTTCGGCTCATCAAATAAAAAATGAATGAGTCAATAATTCAAAACTTAAAAACCAAAATTCCATTCATTCACAACTATCCACACATTCTACCCAAAATTATATGCAATATGTATGTCCACATTAACCAATTATCCACAAATGTCTATAAACACAAATATAAAGAAATATAGTTCATGAGTTTGAGTTGAAGAGATGAAACCAAGGTGGTTGCTTTCTTGTAATCTCCAAGTTGATTAGGTTCTCGCCTGTTTTATGAGCACTCCCGGCTTGCTTGTCCCTCCGAGACACGCAAGTTATTGGTGTGTCAATTCCAAGAGATAAAGAACCTATCCTTAAAGCATAAATTCTAACCACAAAGGTTAACAACCACACAAATATATCTCAAACCAAATATCTCTCAAACAAATATCATCCACAAATATCCCAAACTAATCATCCACCCATTACTTAAGCTAAATGAAATTTAAAGACAAAATAAAATCTACAGAAAAGTAAATAGTTCAACCCTACAACTTAACTAAGCAAAAACTAAAATAGTTAAAATGGCATGGCAAGTAATGGCTCAAAAAGGGTTGCATGTCACTGGTCCTCCGACGACTCTTCACTTTCATCAACAATTGGTCCCTTTTGTTTTGGATCTACTTGGCTCATGCCCTCTCCTTAAACTCTTTCTTGGACCTCTCCAATACGGTCTGATACTCTGCTCCATAAGTATCAATCACTAGCCCTCCTGAAAGTGATGATGGAGGTTCAGTTCTCTTCATTTTCCTTGAGTATGGCATAATCTGAAGCTCTTTCCGCATCTTTGTGATGTTTGTCCATAAGTCCTCTACATTTTCCACTATTTCTCGAACTTCTTATCTACTCTCATGAATCTCCTTGTTGAACTCTGTGCTCAACTAATTTAAGGTGGTTTGGAGACTGGCCATTTCTATGATCAGTGTTGTCCATGGCACTTGGTTGTCAGATATTTCCTGTGGAGGTGATGGTCTATCAAGGTCTATATAGTCTTGTTCTTTAGAACGACTACTCATTCCTTCTGGATCCTTAATCTTCTTCTTTCCTATCTTCTTTTTCTGGCTCATTGGATCTCTCTTAATCCACAAACCTTTCCAAGTAGTCATCCCAATGTCTGAAGGAGCCGGCTCAAAAGTGTCTTTCCCGAAATCGACCCCAGCCCTTCTACAAAATTCTGTGATAAGATAAGGGAAAATAAGTGACTAGGAATCAGACCTTATTCTTCCTACTGTGATGATGTCAGACTAGATCAATAACCCCACATCAATCAACCGCCCCTGCTGAATATGGTGTAAAATTGTTGCTAACTCATATGGAATAGTGGAATAATGATTTGTTGGCCTAAGCGAGTTGATGATGGAAAGATTCCAAAGACCCAATTCTGCCTTCAGGTTTAAGTGCTTGATCGGATACTTTGGGGTCACCCAAGAATCCATAGGCTCAATGACAATTGTGTTGGCTAAGTTAGTGCTTTGATGGACATATAAATCATCCCACATCACTCGATCATGCATTTCTTTTAGCTCCTCCGAGTCCTCCGGGAATCCAATGTTAAAATAGCTATTGATGTGGACAACATTCAACTTTACTTCTTTTCCTCTGACCATGACTCCTACTCCACGTCGTTAATCATTTTGGTTCATTGCTGTATAAAATTCCTCCACTACTCTCCTACAATATTGGTTAGGAGTTTCAGTGAATGTCTCTCACCTTAGCCTCTCTATCATCCCAGGAATAGAAGTATCCTTAAGGGCCTTGATTGCAATTCTCTTCTCGATTATCATATGATGACCTCTGAGGAACTCCAGCCTGGTATTGAAGTCCTTGTTGAGAGTACACTTAGGCAATAGAGGAGGATTTTGACTTGTTGATGCATTTCCCGGCTTCTTTTTCTCCTTGCCGGTTTGCTTGCTAATTTTCTTCCCCACATGCTTGGATTTTCCAGTCATCTGTACAAAAGGAAATAAGATAACTTAGGCAACCATGACAGAATGTATTCAAATCAAAACTCAAAACATACGAGGATTGTGTAGTGCGCTGGTGCCTGCGCGAGTATGTACCCGCGCAGAGACTCGTACACTAACACATATGTTTCCTACCAAAACGGTCCATGAACAAATCCCACGTCAGTCATATATAAATATGTTGAAAGTATGCAAATCAAGTGATATACAACAATGTGCTTCAATTAGTGGTTAAATCTTACCAACTTATAGTTTCCATCAAGATGTGCATATGCCAAAAAGAATATTCAAAGAATACAAACCCTAGATTTTGAACCTATGCATAAATCCACAAACAACACATCCATATTATCATAATCACCTCCAATATCATGCATTTATCAAGACCCACTGATAGAATTAGGCAAACAATCCAATAATTATAATTTCTAAATAAAGCATAATATAGGTGCAAGATAATTTAATAAAATCAATTTCAATCCATTCAACATGCATCAATTTATGAAGCCCAACTGCTATTTAAAATAATCAAACAAAAATTTGCAGGGGTTTATGGAAAGAATCAAAATTTCCGATTTCATGCTCATTGAGAGATGAATTTGGGGAGAAAGAAAAATGTAATCAAGGATTTAATCCCTAAGAATCAAGATGAGGAAATTATACTTTTGTTCTTGAAATTGAAAACATAGGTCACAAGTTATACCTTGGGTTCAAAAGGAAGAGAGAACAAACACTGAATTTTTGTTTTTAAGTGTGGTGGAGCCCTACATGACATGTGTGTGTATTTATATAGAAGTTGCCCAGTGCGCGGGTAGTGCGCGGGTAGGTACCCTTGCACATACCAGCAAATTGGGGCCATGGGCCAGCATTGCAACACATTAATTGTAAGGAAAAATTGCTTAAAACCGCAGCGAAAGGCGAAAAAATAATTTTCGTATAGTTTAAATTTTTTCTAAAGATTTGAACCTTAACCCTTTAATTAATTAAACTCAAATATACGGTTAGAGTTAAATACCTCTTGTCGCGTGATCCGATTGACTTACATCGATGGTAATCAGCAAGATCTTCAATCCTAGCACGTACGTGAATCACCTAGGAGCGTGGTCTCCCTTTTCTTTGAATTGCTTACCTTAGAATGGATGTATGGAATTTCTGATCTTGATCTTCAATAGTAAAACACCAAGAGCCTAAAAAAATAGTTCCGGTCACTTTTGAATTCACAATCAATATGATTGAAACTCGCGTAACCCTAAATCGAAAGTGTGCACAAAACCTTTTGATGTTAAAGGCTTGTAAGTGCACTATCGAATGAGAACTTTTTTTTTTCTCTTGGCTGAAAATCTATGTGTATAGAGTAGGATTTTTTATTTTCAAAACAAACAAAAATCTCTCTCTATTTTGCTTCTTAGTGGCTGAAAATTCATAACCTTATATTTATAGGTTGGCCGAATTTTCTCCTTCACCAAGTAGGGTTGGCCGAATTCAATGAATAGGAAATCTAGGGTTGGTTAATTTCCTTACTTGAAAAGGAATTGTCCTTTTCCTTAATTCCTATCAATTCAAGAATCCTAACCCTTGTAGGACTAGTGGTGGCCGAATTCTTTGTATAATAAGGAGTGTATGTGGACTTAATCCTTACCACATTAGGACTCCTATCACTTAAAAGAATTCCAACCCTAATCCAACACATAGTATTTAATTTACTGATCATGAAAAGATTTTGATTTAAACTATTAATTAATTAAATAATTAATTAATTCCCATTTAATCAAAACAATAAAATAAAATAATATCTTGGGCTATTTTATTTAGTCTTGCCGCCCACACCATGTATATATGGGCCCAATATTATTTTTCTTATTTTATTTAATCCATTAGACTTTAAATAAAAGCCCACATGTGAACCAAACTTATTCTTACTAAAAGAAACAAGCCTACATGTCTCCTTTTAATATATTAATATAATAGTGCAGCCCATTAAATAAATAATAGACATATTATATTCTTAATATATTAAATGCAATTCTAGATGGACCCATAAATTAGTCCGGTAGAATATATCAAGTGATCCATGCAAGTACGTGTGGATTGTGGATCTTGGCGGGCTATCTAAATTTAAGCTTCAATAGACATAACCTAATCACAATCAACAAATGATTCACTTAGGTCCGATCTATTAATTTTAACTCATTCCACTAAAGAGCTAAAATTGAACTCTTAAATAAAGATAGAATAAGGAGATGTTTCTCATTCATACCCTAGACAATCTTATAGGAGATGGTGTATCCTCGTGAATAATATCAGTAATCGCCAAGAGCTCATAGACCGCCTATAGCTCTCCAAGTTACCATATTTCCTCATATGACCACATTTTGAACTTGGATATTTTGACTTGTCCAGAAGCCATGTCTTCAATAATCATTATTGAAAACTCAACGTTGAGATTTAGTATCCAATACCTCAAAACATCCATATGATGATATTATACTCTCATTTAATAAATGAAGCCACGATGTCCATATCTATAAATGAAGTCCTCTATCGATTAACAAATGAATACCACCAAACTATCGAGGATAGACTATGCTATATAATCGTACTCATTGATAGCTGAAATGATAACACTTGCAACCATAAGTCCATCATTTATCTCAGGATTTAGATAGACTCTCCGATTGTCTTGATAATGAAAAGACTTATATCTAGTGACGGTTCTAGATAAAGTATTTCATTGTGATCCAGTTCAATGCACCCAGTGCACTAGATTCTTTTACTCGAAAACCTTTCGATGATTTTAGACTCATCATAACTCATTTGATCCCACTCAAATGCTAGTAAAAGAATTCTACAACTTTATCAAGATAGAGGTGCCCAACCTTTAACTTAAGTTGTGAACGTTATTCAAGACTAACTAAAGAATTGTGTCTACCTCATACATATCCGGATGTACAAACAATTCTTCATATCTCATAGTCTTTTGACCTTATGATTATTTACCTTGACAATTATAATTATAAATGCTATAAGATTTTGCAGAATCAGAAATCACTTTATTTATATGAAAAGGTTGTCAATTACAATATTACACTCTTGCTATTGAGCATAATCCTAAGATCAATTTCATGTGTGCAGGTAGTGCACCGGAGCACTATCCCGCGCAGTGAAGGCTGTTTTTCGGATTTGCTTCAAACTCTTTCCTTCAGTAGCTGGTCCTCCTGCATGGAAAACACTTCAAATTACTTATCCTACCATTATTACTTAAATAACAGAAAAGAAAACAACTTAAATCCTATCAACTAATATAACAAAGACTTCACATTGAATTTTCTCCACACTTAGATCTATCCATCCAAAATAAGCATAAAGTTCCACTAAGAAAATGGTTATTCCCTGTTGTAAAAGAAAATAAGTTGTGAACTCTACTCTTCCCTACAACTTTTCAATTCTAAGCATGCAAATTTGGACATGGGTCAACCGAAGGTGGTTTGACTGGAAGGGAAGGTCCATTATTCTTAATCACCCAAATAGGTACCAATAACTCTTTTAACTTCCCTTTTCCCTTTGCCCTCACTTGGTCCACTAGGTCTTTTATAACCCATATTGTCCTGACTTTATTTGGGTTCTTCCTTGACCTATTGTGATTGTTCTTAAACTTTTGGAACTTATAACATTGGGCCTTAATGTGCCTTGTCTTTGAACAAAAGAAGCAAGTAGTAGGGTGATGGAGAAAACTCCCTCTTTGGACATTGCCATGAGGCCATTGACTTTACCGCCCTCGAAAAGTCTTCACCTCATTTTCCAGTTTGTCAAGCAGGACTATAAAGTCACATTCCTTGACTTTGGCGATTTTTAAAGCCTTCTCCTTTTGGTTCAATTGCCCGTTGATATCCTTCAAAGCATTTGCTTTTTGTTCCACCTCCATCATCAACTTCCTAGTCTTCCTAGCATATTCTTCTTCATATTCTTCTGAGAGTTTGGCTAGCTCTACTAGGTCATGTGAAGTGGAATTCTTTTCTTCCTCAATTTTCTCTAGTTGCTCCCCCAACTCAATGTTGATATTTGAGAATTCTTGCACCTTTTACCTTTGAATTCCATTCTCCGCCTTGAGAAGCTTCACCTCAAGTTGTAACTTCTTGTTCACCCCTTCAAGTACATAGATTTTAGCTTCCTCTATGATCATCTGGTCATCAAACATTACCTCTTTTATCTTCATCTTTTCTTCTTTCTCTTGAACTCCATCTTGTTACCCCTCTTCCATTTCTGAAGCTTGTTCGAATGCCTTCACTAGCTCACAGACCTTGCTTTTCTTCTTTCGGCTCCTTGGTACTTCCAGGATGAAGCATCCTTCAAATCGTCTTTCCTCGGACCGGTTAACATAGAATTCAAAACTGTTTCCACCACAGCTGAAAGATAACCTTCTTGACATTACATATACCACCATTCCTGTTGTGGCCATAAATGACCTCTCTAAAAGCAATTTCCAATCCATCTCATGGAATTCATCATCCTTAACCTCTAATACAACAAAATCCACTGGAACCTTAAGTCCATGGATATCCAACTGTACATCCTCAACCACTCCATAGGGAGTCTTTGGAGAATTGTCTGCTATCTTAAGTTTCATGGAAGTTGCCTTGATGGAGTGAATCTTCAATTGCTTGTATACCTTTAAAGGCATCATATTGACACTGGACCCCATATCAAGCACTGTTTCAATCTTTCCTGACTCTCCTATAGTGACTAGAATGATAAAATCACCTAGGTCCTCCAGCTTCACATGACTAGTTTCCCTTGATTCATCGGACTCCTCATTCACGAGGTCTTCAACAATTTCTTTGATGTCTTGTGTTTTCTCATTTGGTACCAACTTCTTACACCCTTTCTGAGTGACCTATATCATTTGCACATGTTCGTTGTTGCTTTGAGATTTCCCTTTGTTCTGCTTGTGCAAAGGATCCGCAATCTAAGTGACTTTGGTCTCCAATCTTTTAAGAGAAGCATCCATGCTATTGGCCTTTGTTCATTTGACTGAATGTAGCTTTTCAACATCTGTTCATTTTTCGTCTGAGAATTTCTGATAGCTACAGAAGCCTCATCAGTTGCTTTGATGAAATCCCTTAATTCTTCCCCAAGTGACCTGACCTTTGTTTGGTAAGAGTTTTTATGGGTGCTGAAGTTGTTTGGTGGGTTGTTGCTTGAGCTTCCCACTAGTTGTTGTTACTTGATCCCCCTAGATTGTTGTACATGTTGTATCCCTGGTTCTGGTAACCTTGGTTGTTACGTGCATTGTTGTTGTTGCTCCAGGAGAAATTAGGGAGATTTCTCCACCCAGGATTGAAACTGTTGGAGTAAGGGTCATTCCTCTACCTCTGGAATCCTCATAACACTTGAGCTTCTTTTTGCTCCTTTTGTCCCTCAGCTCCATTCATTTTATCATCTCAGATTTGACTAACTTGGGTTGTTGGTTTAAACATGTTCTTCACTAAGTCTTTCACTAACTGCATCTCCTTGGCCATTCTAGACATTTCTATCACTATTCATATGCTTCCATCAATCTATAGCCTTTCACCTCTCCTTGTATTTTATGTCCACTACAGCGAGTTTTGGGCCAACTTCTCCAAAATTTCATAAGCCTCTGAAGCTCTCTTATCTATTATTGTCCCCCACAAGCATTATCAACCATCATTTGGGTGATAGCAGAGAGACCTCCATAGAATGAAGTGACCTTTAACTCGTCTGAGTAAGTATGTGGTGGAACTTATGCTAGCAATTTATGGAACCTCTCCCAAGCCTCATGGAAGGGCTCTCATTCTTCCTCACTGAAGGTCGCAATCTTTATCTTTAAGTCTCTCACCTTGGCAGTCGGAAAAAACTTGTTATAAAACATTTTGCACACTTAAGCCCATGTTTTTAGTGACCCTGGCCTTAGTGCCATATACCATTGTTTTACCTTATCCTTCAAACAATATGAAAACATTGAAGCTGCAGGTGCTCCCTTAAAAGTACCACATTTCTAGCTACTATCAGAAATGTCTCGAGTACGGCATTATACTCCTCCATAAACTGCAAGCAGTCCTCAATTGGTAGCCCAAAAAATGAAGGAAAGAGATTTATGTGCATACCCTTCAGTTCTTATTGCCTCGCCACATCATCCAGAATAATTGTTACAGGCTGTTGGTTTCCTATGGATGGGAGAGTATATTCTCCGATAGTGAGCCCTAATTCATCTTCAAGAGTGGTCTCCTGTTTTTCAGGTGGTACAGCTGATGGTGCACCTTCATGTACCTACGCACCTGAAGTTTCAAAAACACAAATATGAACAACGTAAAAGAAACTAAAATAATAATTGACTAAACTAACGCTAAACCTAATCACAACTATATATACCGATCCCCGGCGGCGGCGACATTTTTGACACGCATTTGTCGTATATACAATATCAAAACAGAAATTTATAAAACCATAACTATGCACTCAAATGTATTAAACAAGTAGTGTGGCAAGTTAAGGTATAGTCCATAGAGATCGAGATATAGTTATGACCAAATCTTTACTCTAGTAATAAATGCAATAAAACAAAGTGCAATAAATGTAAATTGAAATTGTTGATGATTTGAAATTAACTAATATGCAAACTACATTTACTAATTAAATGCAACTAAGTTAGTAGATGAAAATGGATGATAAATAGACTAAGGAATTGATGGATCCATAACACAAACAATGGGTAAAGATGAACTCTCAATAATGAACATTAGCCAAATGTAACCAATCTAGAGTGTATAGCTTGGTTGTATATCCCTTACGAGTTTCCAATCTATAGTGTATAGTATTGGCCACCCATAAGTGATTGTTCATGAATGTGCATCTATAAAAATAAGGGATTAATCTCTTTATAAAATCACCAATCCAATAGTGTACAGAATTAATGATTAATCTCTCACAAGCAACCAACCTAGAGTGTATAGAATTGATTACCCATTTAAGATTAGATAGAGATTGAGATTAATAAATCCTTACAATCTAGAGTGTATAGTATTGGCCACCCACTTGAGAAGGGTACTCATGTTCAACCCTTCCATTCAATTGAGCTTAAGAGAATCAATAGAGTGTATAGCTAATTACGTACTCAAATAATTTCTCAAACAATTTGCAAATAGAGGAGTGTACAATCTAAGACAAATTATCTTTGAAATCCATTAAAACAATGAATGAAACACATTTGATAGATTAATAGAAAAGATTAGAGTTCATTACAATACTCATGGTTCACAAATGAATCACATCAACCCCTTAGTGGGGATTTAGCTACTCATGCTAATTACAAAAGATAAACTACGAGATGAGAGTGAGGAAAAACCCATGAAGAGAATCTCCTTCATTCAAGCTTCAATTCCAATCTCCTAGAGCACTTGTTGAGTAGAAAATCCAAGAAATGAATTTTGGGTTTTGGATATGAAGGGAGAGAATGACTCCTAGATCTAGAGAGAGAAAATGTGATATAAGATGGCGTGTGGTCGTGTGTTTGAAATCAGAAGTGATTCTTTATATAGCCTTCCCAAAAATAGGTCTGATTGCTGATGTGGTCTTCAGGATGTATGCAATTCATGAGTATATGTGCACGGGTAGGGTAACAGTGCAGTTACCCACCCACATGCCCTCCAGCAGCTTCCATCTTCAGTTCACTGATAACTGTGCTGGTAGGGACCCATGCAGTACCAGCGAACTGGCATTTGGACAATTTTTGATGATTTATGACCTCCGGTTCTTGGGTAGGTTCACATGTATGACCAGCAAAGGTTTGAACCTGGGAATGCATGTTTAGTGCGTGGGTAAAGGCACTGGCGCACACACTAGCACACTGATTCCTTGGTTCTTGCTTCAATTTGCTTGCTTTGCGCCCGAATTCTCCACCTTCTTCTTCCAAGACTAGATTACATCTAATGCTTACAAATGTGATAAAAGAGCCCATAAGTCACAAAAATATGCTAAAAAACAAGACAATGGATAAGGAATGAGGGCCAGAATATATAACAAATTTGGCTCGATCAGTGAGGTACTTGGGCACCCAGTATAACAGGAGGCAACCACCATGACGAAATGTCCTAATCCACCGGGTCGAAACAGAGTCGGGATACCTGAGCTCCTCAAAGCCTCATGAGAAGACAATGGTGCCCTAAATGATCAAGACCAATCTAAAACCCCCACCAAAGTCCCCAACAGAGCCTTAAAGGAGGTGATGCAAACGCCAGAGGAAGAAGCAGCTCAAACAAGAAAAAAGCCCAGCAGAGAACAAGGGGTAGGTGTGCAATAATTTTGCCCAGTTCAAAATAGAAGGGAAAGATAATGAATCAATGGTCCCAGTCACGCTACATCGACCACCGTCAATGGCCCGATAGTGGTCCAGTTCAGCCCTACAAGAGGTCAACCCCAATCATCACCAAAGAGGGAACCTGAGTTGCAGCAGACATAAGGGATGCAAAAAACGCGTAGGCAGAAAGGGGAAACATTGGAAAAAATGATTGATAGTCACATCTTGACAGACGATGTCATTGTCCCCCAGTAGACTCCAATTATGATAGCGACTTGTCTGTCCAGCTCAAACGGCTCCAGCTAATAAAAATCGGGGAAAGGGTCACATAAACCTCTTACGAAGCACTTACGTGGGCATTAGGGCATAGGTTAGACCATTCTGGCCGTCCAAGATGTGTGTTCTGCCCATGTCTGATGCAGATAAACGGTGGAGATCTCCTAAGTTATCCCATACAAAAAAGAGGTCTCCTACCTACCTACTCGACCGCTGGGTCAGCCCTATAGCCCTGTTGGAGCAATCCCGACCATTGAGAGCGTGTGCTGCGGTGGGCCCTAAACAAAGGAGTGGTGAGGATCATGGCAAGGACTCCTATGTAGGAGGATCCTTCTCAGCTTCTACATACTTGATACATTATAACTACCCCAACACTTGAAGAGTTGAGGGGTGGACTCTTGCTAGACCTGAGGAGAGAAAGAGAGAGCATTGCTACTATAAAACGAATAGTCTCGAGTGAGACACCAAAATAGTGTGATTTTCTCCTATAGAACTATTGGCTTCCTTGATAAGAACCCCTTTATATGAGAGAGAGAGAGAGAGAGAGAGAGCGTACGAGAGAGATGTAAGTTCCTCATATTTTGATTGGCTTATTTCGTTGACAAACCACATTGGGGATTATTCTTTGTAAGGGTAATTTAGGCCTCGTGAGTGTGATCAAGCTTCAAGGACATCATCTCTCTCAAAGAGCACTTCAAAGGTATCTCACTAGTTTAACTTTCTTTGAAGAGATCTAGTTGCACACACTCACTTGCATGCATTATTGTTCTTATCTTCATGTTATTGAATGATGTATTGTATGCCTCTTTTCACACTCCACACTTGCACATTTTGCACATCTCTTAGTGTGTTGAGTTTGCCCAGAAAAGAGAATTTCTTCTCTTAGCGCGGCCTAGACCGCTTGGCAAGACATGCTTGCACCGCGGCATACAGAGCGGTATACCTCAGCAGAGTCATGCTTCATGTACCGCTTTCTGTACTCTTGCACGCAAAGCGACCCAAGTCGCGGTGTTGTCCAGTAAGCCTCTGTTGCCCATACCGCGGCCTGTGCACCTGCATGCACAGCGCCCTGCACCGCGTTGTTGTCCAGACGGTGCACTGCTGTGTATACCGCGGTCTGGACACTTGCCTGCAACGCGGTCCATCTAGCGGTATTGACGGGATTTTGTACCCTAAGTTCAAAACAACGCTGTTTCAACTAGGGCTCCCTTATATATGCTCTATCTTCTTCCTTGCTCGTTTTTATGAGTTCAAGAAGCCATTTTTGATAGGCCAAGCTTCCCTTAGAGAGAGAAACTCCCAAGAACTCATCTTTACTCAACCAAACACAAATCCATGTGCATCTAACCTCTTCAAGCATTATCTCATCATGGATTCTTCTTGTTTTCATTGACTAGGTAACTTGAACATGCCCTAAATCTCTTTGTATTTATTTATGTTCTTGTTTGCCTAGGGTTAGCTCTTTTATGTGATTTTATTGCATATCTTTCTGTCTATTGGCATTTATAACATGATTGAGTTGTTGTGTGTTGGTTGAGAGCCTTGTTCATTAATAGCTAGCATTTAGGACGATTTTACCCTTCTAGCTAAATCTTCATGCATTTGCATTTAGATATTGATATCTAGGATTTGCATTTATTGACATCTTTAAATCCTTAGATAAGCACTTATTGTTGCCTAGCATTAATTGCATGTTTGAATATCTTTTCCATATTCACATAGGTTGTTTAACCTCTTCATTGATTGTTAAGCTTTGTGACTAAGTAAGTCAGTGCACAAGCTTGTGGTCAAGAATCATTATTAAAGGCCCGTTGGGTAGAGTGAAAGGGTTAGTGACCAAGTAGGTGTGACTTGAGGTCAACCTAGGTTGTAAACTTTTGTTCAAATAGTGGATTTGAGGACCGTATGTGGCTAGAAGGATAGCCCGTGATTTTTGCCCAGTTGGAGGGTTTCTCACGTAAATCAATCCTTGTGTTTTTATTGTTTTCCGCATATTTATGTTGGATTGATTGATTGCTATTATGGAGTAGGATTATTAAAATTGATTAAGTCGAAAAGTTGGTAATAAATCAACTAAAACCTATTCACCCCCCCTCTAGGTTGTATTAGACACACTTTGTGTATTTTCAAGAGCTATAGCTTTACTTGAACCGAATATAATAATAATTGTCATTCCTTAGTATTTGTATGGGTATCTTGTCAGTTTCTACCTTAATTGAGTGTTTGTGATATTCGTAACCAACCCCATCGCGATTGGTACCAGCACCGTTGGGAACCGGTTCAGGCTAACCAATGGTGTCACCCGGTCCAGCTAGGCCATCCATCAGTCTTACCAACCAAAGCCTTATACCGAGTACCGTGCCTAGAACTGCAACACAACTCGCCAGTCAAAGCCCGAACCCCTCCTACCTTGGAGCACCACTCCATTAGGTCTAAGTGTTGTCTTCAAAGTCGACACTCGATTTTTTGGATAACACTTTGGCGGCATATGTGGGAAGAATCCATGAACCACGGTGGTTTATTCTCAATTTTATATCAATATCCCTTTCCAGACACTTGGAGAAATGAGGTTGAGATCCTTCCAGGGCCAGCCTGACTCCTCAGGTCCTACTCTTATGTCTCCACCCAAGAAACGCGGGCTAGAGAAAATGCACCGACCCAACCCGACCCAACTAGCTCCAAGGTGCCACTGACATCGCCTTTCTCACAACCGGCCCCAGCCGCGCCCGTTTCTGCCCTGCTCCCAAGCCTTACCTCGAAGGCTTGTTCGAATTCCAGGTCGCTGTATTCGTAGAAGGAATTCGACACAACATATTTGCCCCCCAGTAAAGATACCCCACCCTGCTTCACAAGCCAACAAAGTTGGGCCCATCACGAGAGTCCTAGTGTTCAACCGACCGACTCGGTCCCCCTCTGGTCCCAGCCCAAAGACCAGTGGCATATGAGCCTCGTCGAATACCATCTGCAGTCGAGGTCCCCCGAAGAGAAGCTGCTCCCAGCCGACCAGCAGTGATGAATAAATCTGGAACCGAAAGCAGAATTGAAGCAGAGTGAACCTAGCCACAAGAAAGATAAGAGAGAGAAACACGGAGGGAGCATAGGCCAACCGCCGAATCCAGGATAATCGGAGAGGAAGCGGGCCTAGAAGCCCTATCCAGAGATAATGATTCAAAATGCCTAAAAGAACAAATGGCAAAGATGGCAAAGCGTTTATAGGAGCTAGAAAATGGGAAGCATCAGGTAAAATAGTTGAACCCCCTGAACGAGATGCATAGATCTCTCTATAAGAAGGTCCAGAAGGTGAAGCTTCTACCCAAGTTCAATATGCCCTCATAGAAGTTCAAGATACCTGTACAGAGGACCCCTTTAGCCATCTAGAGTCATTTGTACATCAGATGAAGGTACAAAATGCTTCAAGGAGAGCCATGTGCAGAATGTTTCCCGCCACATTGACTGACTTTGCCAAGACCCGGTTCAAAAAGCTCTCTCTCGGGTAGCGTGAGCTATTTCACCTGTTTACCCGGAGACTTCTGTGCCCAATTTCATGGAGTGAAACCGAGCCCGAAAGATCCCATCATGATCCTATACATGTACTGGAACGCGATGAGCCACTCAAAGCATTTATGAAGCATATGTGGTGAGCCACTCAAAACATATGTAGAGAGGCGATCCAGATGGGTGTTTTCATCGAGGTTGAAACTCTCACCAACTTTTGAAAGAACCTCTGGGTCAAGAAGTTATAGAGGTTCTTCAGCAAAGACAAACCCAAAACCTATTAGGAGGCCTGCACAAGGGCCCTTGAGCAAATAGAAGTGGATGAGCAACTCCGATTCAAGATGGAGCATGATGAAGCTCGGACCTCGAAACAACCCAAGAAAGAGTTTCCCAAGATTGAGCCTCCCCGAGGCACCATGATCGCCCTCCTTCCACCTACCACCGTTTCCTTTAAACAAGAATCGGTTCCCACCTAGAAGATCCTCAGTTCGTAGACCCTCACTAGTTCTGGCGAAACCTCCAGCTAAAGAGATAGCCAGGATAAACGACTAGGAAGAAGTAGCGTATGAGCATTACACCCCGTTTAACGTCCCTAGGGTGGTTGTCTACCTGGACATCAGAGACAAGGTGTAGGGAACTCAGATTATAGATCGCGCATCGGAAGAACTTTTAAAAATATATATATTTCAATGAAATACTGAAACTACGACCAGTGAACCCTAGGATCTATTTTTCGGAACATAAAAAAAACAAAAGGAATCGAAATCAAAACACAAAAGAGAAAAGAAGAAACAATTTTCTTCATACCTACGTAGGAGGCTCATTCTCTTTAATACGATCTGCCCCTAGTTTGAACCATTTGATCTTCATGGCTATCTCCCAGAATTGGTAACGGCGTGTGGGTGCTTCACGGTACTCAGGAACAACAAGAGAATACAGAGAGAAGAAGATGAACAAAAAAACAATTTGTTTTCTTTTTGGCCGAACCCTAGAACACTTCCAGGTTTTTTTTTCTCTGAACGCTCAAAACTCTTTTGATCGTATGTTTTTTAGTGTTGTGTTCTAGTCTCCAAAAACATATATATATATATATATATATATTTATAAAACTAATTAATTAAATATTTTAAGATATCAGGTATCTTTAAAGATATTAAGATATTAATTATGTTTTTGATTTGAACTCAAACTCTTTAAATTCAAAATTAAATATTTAATTTAATAAAGTAAAATAATCATATTATCTTATTTTATTCAAAATAAAATATCAATTAACACCTCCATTTAGTGATTAATAACATAATTAAATAATCTTATTACTTAATTTATTCAATCACCATTATTCATTAATTAAATAATCTCATTACTCAATTAATTCCCTAATAAATACATGTCTCTTTCGTAACACAATTAATTGGAAAATCCAATTAATTAACCGTGACCCTTGTTTCCAAAAACGATCGGGCTAGCAAGGGGACCTAATGAACCCACAGTATTTTGAGCTCCAATAATCCTTAGAAATAATTAATTAAAAGTCTTTAATTAATATTTCATGAATATTAACTCCGGTGTTATCCCACTAAGAACCCATAGGTGCACTATCTCAACTGTAGATGTTTTTACACAACCCAATAACTTTCGGTGTCCATCAATATAGCTATTACATATGGTATAATCCTCCACAAGTAGTTCATAATTAGAGATGAGTCATAAAGTCCGTTATACCCCTCTAATTATATCTTTCCATTAAGTACCATTGATTCTCTAATGAACAATAAATCCTACATTCCTCACGGAATTAGGAGAGTGCTCATATTGTTCAACCCCTGAATCAACCCTTAAGGGAACTACCATCTACTTCTCGCAAGAAGGAGTGGATTCCACTATTGTGTACAAACCTTTCCAGCCACAAGCCAAACCGTGATCCCAATATACCGAGCATATTGATCGGGAATGAAACTCTGACCTCACCCATAGTATATCAAAGTCCACAATCTAACCTTAAGGAGTCGATATGACAGTTAGGATTAAGATCACCCACATATAGCCATCATTAGTTCATATATATGAATTTCATCGTTAAACGGATTTTAGTGAGAGATTCATATAGATCATGGCTTAGTCCTATATGATCACATCATACAAGGTGCCTCCATTCTCATATCACCGTATGAATTATCCAGGATAGGATCACCGTACATAACAAAATGGACTGCAGCTGTAGATTAACCACAAATATAGTACCCAGCTTTATTTACTATCTACGGACTCCTTAGATTGCTCGTTTCAAAATGAATCCATCTGTATATGATAATCATATACTCAGTTTGAAATTACATCCAGCAATCTTAGATGTTAAATGCACAAGTTATACACAATATATGACATAAGAAGAATGAACTAAACTATTCTTTTATTTATGTTAACATTCCATATACAAATTACAAGCTTTAGGGCATAAACTTTAACAATCTCCCACTTGCACTAAAGCATGGGAGATATATCTCGTAACCCTAGACCTTTTAGGCGACCTGCAAACACTTTAGCCGGTAAGGTCTTCGTAAATGGATCAGCATGATTGTTCTGTGAGGCTATCTTTGTGACGATCACATCTCCTCTCTGCACTATCTCTCTAATGAGATTATACTTTCTCTCTATTTGCTTCCCTTTTTGTGGCTTCTTGGTTCTTTGGAATTAGCCACAACACCACTATTATCATAATAAAGTATAATGGGCTTATCCAGATCTGGAACAACTTCCAGAGCACTCAAGAATTTGTGAAGCCAAACAGCCTCTTTAGCAGCTTCACAAGCGGCTACATATTCAGCTTCCATGGTGGAGTCAGCAATGCAAGATTGCTTTATACTTCTCCACACAAAGGCTCCACCATCTAGGGTGAATACTGATCTAGACGTGGATTTTCTAGAATCTCTGTCTGACTAAAAATCAGAATATGTGTATCCTAACGGGATCAAATCCTGTCCGTAATACACTAGCATATAGTTTCTCGTTCTCCGAAGATACTTTAGAATAGTCTTGAAAGCAACCCAATGATCCAATCCTAGGTTGGATTGGTACCTGGTGAGTACTCCCACTGCATAGCAGATGTCCTGTCTCGTGCATAATATAGCATACATGAGACTACCTACTGCCGATGCATAGGGTACACGTCTCATATCCTCAATTTCTTGAGGTGTCTTAGGACACTGTTCCTTAGACAAGTGAACTCCATGCCTAGAAGGTAAATTACCTTTCTTGGAGTTCCGAATAGAAAATCGCACAAGAATCTTATCGATATACGATGTCCTGAGACAGCGCTATGAGTTTGTTCTTACGATCCCTTATAAGTTGAATCCCTAGAACATAACTCGCCTCTCCCAAATCTTTCATTTGGAATTGGCTAGCCAGTCAGCTCTTTACATTAGTCAACACTCCCACATCATTCTCAATGAGTAGGATGTCATCTACATATAGGACCAAGAAAACTACTTTCCTAACAATGATGTGCTTATAGACAAAAGGCTCATAGTCGTTTTTCTTGAAGCCATAGGTTTTGTTCACTTCATCAAACCTTATGTACCAAGATCTAGATGCTTGCATAAGTCCATAGATGGACCTTTGCATCTTGCAAACCTTTTGCCCTTGATTTAGAGACACGAATCCCTCTAGGTTGTATAATATAGATACTCTCGTCAAGATTGCCATTAAAGAATGCAGTCTTGATGTCCATCTGCCAAATTTCATAATCGAAATAGGCAGTGAATGGATAAGAGAATCCTAATAGACTTAAACATGGCTACTGGCGAGAAGGTCTCGTCATAATCAACCCCCTCTTTCTCGATATAACCTTTGGCCACTAGCCTTGCCTTGAAGGTCTCTACCTTCCCTTATACTCCTCTCTTTGTCTTGTAGATCCACTTACACCCTATGGGTTTTACACCATCTGGTAAGTCTACTAGTTCCCAAATTGAGTTAAAGTACATGGACTTCATCCCGAGATTCATGGCTTTAAGCCATTCCTCTTTATCAGGATCTTCCATTGCATTCTTAAATGTCAATGGATCATCCACACTATTAGTAGAGATAATATCTTGTCCCTCACTTACACCCAAATAGCGTTCAGGCTGTCTCACTACCCTTTCAATACGTCTAGGTGGTAGTGTATCCTAACTAGGAAACATCTAACTCTCAGATATTAATGGATCAACAACTCTTGTTGACTGAGTACTGGTCTCACCAGGCTCCAACTCATTCAATAGAATTTTAGAACGAGGTTTATCGTCACTAATATAGCTATCCTCAAGAAACGTTGCATTTGTCGATACAAATACTTTGTTATCTTCAAGACTATAGAAGTATCCATCTCTGGTCTCCTTGGAGTATCCTATAAACAAGCAAACCACAGACTTGGGAGAAGGTGTGTTAGAACGCCTATGGCCTCCAAGGTTAGTTGAGTTTTATTATTTTTGGTAATCCCCCCAAAAGGCGTCCATAAATAGAATTTAACAAAATACTTCCTTACAAGGATAGACTAGACAATTGACTTAAACTAAATCTACTCCCCAAGGAGGGATTCTCGTGAGAGAAAATTAAGGGTCGATATCTTGGTGACACGCTCAATGTAATTTTATTAATATCCTCCCAAGAGTTCTTATTAATAAAATTGCATGACTAAAATTGAAAACGCTGGTTGTTATGTTAACAATTAGGTGAGACCTAGTCCAACTAGTAAATAGTACGAACTCCCAAAGGAGGCGTAAGATTTATGGGTGTTGGATCACCGTTGAATTTTTACGATTGAATTATTTATTTAATTCAAGATAAATATTTAAAAGTGCTTTATCATGATTATTTACTTATATATGTTTTTGTTTTAATTAGAAATCATGACCCCATCACTTATGAACATCCTGAAAGATAACACCTTAACTGGAGATAATTATGTCACATGGAAAAGGAAAATTGGGTTGTTGCTGCAAAGTGCAAAACGTAAATTTGTTCTGACTACTCCTAAACCACCCCTTCCTAATAATGAATCTAGTGTGATGCAAAGAGATGAGTATGAGCAGTGGAAGACTTCTGATGATATGGCAAAATGTTATATTATGGCCACTATCTCCGACGTGTTGCAACAGCAACATGAAGGAATGGAGTCCGCTGCTGATATAATGATGTCTCTAGAGGAAATGTTTGCTATGAGGTCTAGGACGACTAAGAGAGAGGCAGTGACTGCTTTTATGAATCTTAGGATGAAACCTGGACAATCTGTGAAAGATCACATGATGAAAGTCATAGCACATCTCAATATTGATGAACTAAATGGTGCTGAGATTGATGGTGAGACCAAAATTGATATGGTAGTTAACTCACTGTCAGATTCCTTTGATCAGTTCAAGTTGGACTACACCTTGAACAAAAAGGAATACACCTTGCAGGGCCTGATGCAAGATGTTCAAAGCGTTGAAAAGATCCTTGTGAAAAGCAAAGGTCAAGAGATTCATTTGGTTGGTAAAGTTGCTACTGTTAAGACCCGTAAGAAGGTCAAGAAACAACAGAAGAAAAAGCAACTTGGGCCTACCAAGAAGGAAACCAAGAAAGTAACCAAGATCAAAGGGAAGTGCTTCATTTGTGGTGAAAAAAGATATTGGAAAAGAAATTGCCCAAAGTCCCAGAATAAGAAGGAAGAAGGTAATGTTAATTATCTTGAAACATGTTTTCTGGCAGATTCTATAGATTCTTGGATCATAGACTCTGGAGCCACTAATCATGTTTGTTATTCCTTGCAGGGGTCCCAAGAAAGGAGAAAGCTGAATAAGAATGAAATCAACTTGAGCTTGGGCAACAGAACGTTAGTGTCTACAAGTGCAGTGGGAGATATCAGAGTTAATCTAGATTCTAGTAGGCAGTTAGATTTAATAGATGTTTATTATGTACCTCAATTCAAGAGGAATTTAATTTCAGTTTCTTGTTTAAATATATTTGGATATTCGGTTACTTTTAATAAAGATTTTATTATTAGTAAGAATGACAAAATTGTTTGCAAAGGTACATTGGAAAAAGGTCTATTCTTTTTGCATAGAAATATCTCTCACTCGTTAGACACAGAAATAACGGAACCTAATCATAAAAGAGTAAAATTATCAAAAGATGAAACCTACCTTTGGCATTTACGCCTGGGTCACATTAACCTTAATAGGATTAAAAGATTGGTATGTGACGGACCTTTAAGTGACTTACAGGTTGATGATCTACCAACTTGTGAATCTTGTTTGGAAGGTAAAATGACCAAAAGGCTGTTCAATACCAAAGGTGCAAGAGCCACTGAATGTTTAGGACTAATACACACTGATGTATATGGTCCTATGAGCATTCAAGCTAGAGGTGGATATGAGTACTTCATCACCTTCACGGATGATTACTCAAGATTTGGTTATGTGTATCTCATGAGACATAAGTCGGATGCTTTTGACATGTTCAAAGCATTCAAAGATGAAGTAGAAAATCAGCTTGAGAAACATATAAAAATCTTGAGATCTGATCGTGGTGGAGAATATCTATCTGGAGAGTTTCAGCAATATCTTATTGATAATGGGATAGTTTCTTAGTTTTCTGCACTAGGTACACCTCAACAAAATGGGGTAGCAGAAAGGAGAAACAAAATTCTTTTAGAGATGGTTAGGTCAATGTTGAGTTATTCAACACTTCCTATTTCTTTTTGGGGATATGCTCTACAAACAGCAATATACATTCTAAACGATGAACCATCTAAATCTGTCCCTAAAACCCCACATGAATTGTGGACTGGGCGAAAGCCTAGTTTACAACACATGAGGATATTTGGTTGTCCTGCACATGTGTTGAAAGGAAAGACAGAAAAGATGGAGTCCCGTTCAGAAACATGTATATTTGTGGGGTATCCAAAAGGAACTAAAGGATAATATTTCTATAGTCCTAATGATCTAAAAGTATTTTTTTCAACAAATGCTTCATTTCTAGAAAAGGACTATATGAATAATTTTGTGCCCAAAAGCAGAATTGTCCTGAATGAAATGTCAGGAGATACAATTCCACAAGAGGTTTCACAACCTAGCCTAATTGTAAGTTCCACTCCAACACAAAATCAATAACCTACCATTCCTCGTCGTAGTGGGAGGGTTATAACACAACCCGAAAGATACATCGGTCTAGGAGAATCTGTGGAGAATCTCCTAGACGACGATGATCCCTACACGTACAAGGAAGCAATGGAGGATGTTGATTGTCATCATTGGCAAAAAGGCAATGCAATCTGAGATTGAATCGATGTTCAATAATAAAGTCTAGTCCTTTGTAGACTTGCCTAAAGTGATAAAACCCATTGGGTGTAAGTGGGTATACAAGATGAAAAGAGGTATGGATGGTAAGGTGGAAATCTTTAAAGCTAGACTGGTAGCTAAAGGTTATACTTAGAAAGAAGGTATCGATTACGAGGAAACCTTCTCTCCTGTGGCCATGCTTAAATCCATTAGGATACTCTTATCCATTGCAGCATTTCTAGACCTAGAGATTTGGCAAATGGACATCAAGACATCTTTCCTTAATGGAAGTCTTGACGAGAGCATCTACATGATGCAACCAGAAGGATTCATTGAAAAGGGCCAAGAGGAAAGAGTATGCAAATTGCAAAAGTCCATATATGGACTGAAGCAAGCATCCAGATCCTGGAACATAAGGTTCGATCAAGCTGTGAAAGCTTTTGGATTTATTCAAAACCCTGACGAACCTTGTGTATACAAAAGGATTAAAGGCGACAAGTTGGTTTTCCTCATTCTTTATGTTGATGATATACTACTCATTGGAAACGATGTAGGTGTATTGACATCAGTAAAAGAATGGTTAGCAAAACAATTTGATATGAAGGACTTAGGAGAAGCAAGTTATATTCTTGGTATCCAAGTAATAAAGGATAGAAAGAATAGAACGATTGCATTATCCCAAGCTTCATACATTGATAAAATCTTGTCTAGATTTTCCATGCAAGATTCCAAGAAAGGTATGTTACCTTTTAGACATGGAATCAAACTTTCTAAGGAACAGGTTCCTAAGAATGAGCATGAAGAGCAATTCATGAGTAGAGTTCCATATGCCTCGACAGTTGGAAGTCTCATGTATGCAATGCTCCGTACTAGACCAGATATTTGTTTTGCTGTTGGCATAGTTAGCAGGTTTCAATCAAAACCTAGTCCTGATCATTGGACGACAGTCAAGCATATTTTCAAGTATCTTAAAAGAACTAGAGATTATATGCTTGTATACTCTGGAGGGGATTTAATTCCTGTTGGGTATACAGATTCTGATTTCCAGTTAGATTCTGACTCCAGAAAATCCACATCAGGATCTGTGTTTACCATTGGAGGAGGAGCAGTCATATGGAGGAGTATCAAGCAATCTTGTATTGCTGATTCCACCATGGAAGCTGAGTATGTTGCTGCATGCGAAGCTGCAAAAGAGGCTGTTTGGCTCCGCCAATTCTTGATTGACTTGGAAGTGGTTCCTAATGCGAATAAGCAGATCACTATACACTGTGACAACAGTGGAGCTGTGGCTAATTAGAGAGAACCAAGAAGTCATAAGAGAGATAAACACATAGAAAGGAAATATCAGCTTTTGAGGGAAATTGTTCATAGGGGAGACGTGACGATCACCAAAATCGCGTCAGCAGAAAATCTAGCGGATCCTTTCACAAAGGCTCTACCTCAAAAGAGTTTTGATGGGCACCTAGAGAATATGGGAATGAGAGATATGACACACTTGCTATAGCGCAAGTGGGAGATTGTTAGGATTATGCTCAATAGCAAGAGTGTAATATTGTAATTGACAATCTTTTCATATTAATAAAGTGTTTTCTGATTTTTACATATACTTATAGCATTTATTATTATAATTGTCAAGGTAAATAATCATAAGGTCAAAAGACTATGAGATATGAAGAATTGTTCATACATCCGGATATGTGTGAGGTAGACACAATTCTTTAGTTAGTCTTGAATAACGTTCACAACTTAAGTTAAAGGTTGGGCACCTCTATCTTGATAAAGTTGTAGAATTCTTTTACTAGCATTTGAGTGGGATCAAATGAGTTATGATGAGTCTAAAATCATCGAAAGGTTTTCGAGTAAAAGAATCTAGTGCACTGGGTGCATTGAATAGGATCACAATGAAATACTTTATCCAGAACCGTCACTAGATATAAGTCTTTTCATTATTAGGACAATAAGAGAGTCGATCTTAATCCTGAGATAAATGATAGACTTATGGTTGCAAGTGTTATCATTTGAGCTATCAATGAGTACGATTATATAGCATAGTCTATCCTCGATAGTTTGGTGGTATTCATTTGTTAATCGATAGAGGACTTCATTTATAGATATGGACATCGTGGCTTCATTTATTAAATGAGAGTATAATATCATCATATGGATGTTTTGAGGTATTGGATATTAAATCTCAACGTTGAGTTTTCAATAATGATTATTGAAGACATGGCTTCTGGACAAGTCAAAATATCCAAGTTCAAAATGTGGTCATATGAGGAAATATGGTAACTTGGAGAGCTATAGGCGGTCTATGAGCTCTTGGCGATTACTGATATTATTCACGAGGATACACCATCTCCTATAAGATTGTCTAGGGTATGAATGAGAAACATCTCCTTATTCTATCTTTATTTAAGAGTTCAATTTTAGCTCTTTAGTGGAATGAGTTAAAATTAATAGATCGGACCTAAGTGAATCATTTGTTGATTGTGATTAGGTTATGTCTATTGAAGCTTAAATTTAGATAACCCGTCAAGATACACAATCCACACGTACTTGCATGGATCACTTGATATATTCTACCGGACCAATTTATGGGTCCATCTAGAATTGCATTTAATATATTAAGAATATAATATGTCTATTATTTATTTAATGGGCTGCTCTATTATATTAATATATTAAAAGGAGACATGTGGGCTTGTTTCTTTTAGTAAGAATAAGTCTGGTTCACATGTGGGCTTTTATTTAAAGTCTAATGGATTAAATAAAATAAGAAAAATAATATTAGGCCCATATATATATGGTGTGGGCGGCAAGGCTAATAAAATAGCCCAAGATATTATTTTATTTTATTGTTTTGATTAAATGGAAATTAATTAATTATTTAATTAATTAATAGTTTAAATCAAAATCTTTTCCTGATCAGTAAATAAAATACTATGTGTTGGATTAGCGTTAGAATTCTTTTAAGTGATAGGAGTTCTAATATGGTAAGGATTAAGTCCACATACACTCCATACCACACAAAGAATTCAGCCACCCTAGTCCTATAAGGGTTAGGATTCTTAAATTGATAGGAATTAGGGAAAAGCACAATTCCTTTTCAAGTAAGGAAATTGGCCAACCCTAGATTTCCTATTCATTGAATTCGGCCAACCCTACTTGGTGAAGGAGAAAATTCGGCCAACCTATAAATATAAGGTTATGAATTTTTGGCCACTAAGAAGCAAAATAGAGAGAGATTTTTGTTTGTTTGAAAATAAAAAATCCTACTCTATACACATAGATTTTCGGCCAAGAGAGAAAAAAAAAGTTCTCATTCGAAGAGGTCTGCTGGAAAGGCGAAGGGTAAACCCAAACCCAAGAAGGCCCAAAGCAAGAAGAAGGGCACCTCCACCGACCAAGACAAAGGAAAATGTTTCCATTGTAACAAGGTCGGGCACTGGAAGAGGAACTGTCCTCAGTACCTGGAGGAGGTAGCCAAGAAGAAGAAGAAAGGTAAATATGATTTACTTGTTCTTGAATCTTGTTTAGTGGAAGATGATTCTTCACCTTGGATTGTTGATTCGGGGGCCACTAACCATGTTTGTTCTTCTTTGCAGTGGACTGATTCTTGGACACAGCTAGAGGAGGGAGCCTTCTCCATGCGTGTGAGGTTGGGGGATGTCGTGTCGGCCAAAGCAGTGGGAGCAATAAGATTGCAATTTTGTAATAATAATAGTTTTTTATTATTGAACAATGTTTTTTATATTCCTGGATTTACACGGAATTTGATTTCCGTTTCTAAGTTGTTAGAACAATTGTATTCTGTTTCTTTTAATAATAAGTTTGTTATTATTGGAAAGAATGGTCTGAATATTTGTTCAGGAATTAATGAAAACAATTTGTACATGTTAAGACCGTTAATACATACTACACTGCTTAACACCGAAATGTTTAAGGTTGAAAAACCTAAAAATAAATGACATAAGATTTCTCCAGATAATGATATGTATCTTTGGCATCTAAGGCTTGGTCATATCAACCTTGACCGGATAGACAGACTAGTAAAAAGTGGACCTTTAAGTGAGTTAAAGGTTGACACCTTACCTGTCTGCGAATCCTGTTTAGAAGGTAAGATGACTAAGAGACCTTTTACTGGAAAAGGGCTTAGAGCTATAGAGCCACTAGAACTCATACATAAAGACGTCTGCAGACCGATGAATGTTAGAGCTAGGGGCGGCTATGAGTATTATGTCACCTTTATAGATGACTACTCAAGATACAGATATGTCTACCTAATGCAACGAAAGTCAGAAACATTTGAAAAGTTTAAAGAATTCCGAGCTGAAGTTGAGAACCAGTTAGGAAAGACTATCAAGTCTCTACGATCAGATCGTGGAGGTGAGTACCTTGACCAAGAGTTTGAAGACTTTATGGTCGAGTATGGGATAGTGTCCCAACTCACAGCTCCTGGTACACCTCAGTAGAATGGTGTCGCGGAGAGGAGAAATAGAACCCTAATGGAAATGGTGAGATCTATGATTAGTTTCTCATCATTACCAAATTCCTTTTGGGGAAATGCGTTACAAACAGCGGCATACATTTTGAATGTAGTACCATCCAAATCTTTTCCTGAAACTCCCCTAGAGTTGTGGAATGGTCGTAAAGCTAGTTTACGACATTTTTGCATATGGGGGTGTCCAGCACACGTGCTGAAGAACAGAACTGGAAAGCTAGATCCCAAGTCTGTGGTCTGCTTGTTTGTAGGATACTCCAAGGAGACCAGAGGTGGATACTTCTATAGTCCTGAAGATAACAAAGTATTTGTATCGACAAATGCAACGTTTCTTGAGGATAACTATATAAGTGATCATAAACCTCGTTCTAAAATTGTATTAAATGAGTTGAAGCCTGGTGAGACCAGTACTCAGTCAACTAGAGTTGTTAATCCATTAACATCTGAAAGTCAGATAATTCCTAGTCAGGATACACTACCACCTAGACGTAGTGAAAGGGTTGTGAAACAGCCTGAACGCTATTTGGGTGTAAGTGAGGGACAAGATCTTGTCTCTACTTATAGTGTGGATGATCCATTGACATTTAAGAATGCAATGGAAGATCCTGATAAAGAGGAATGGCTTAAAGCCATGAATCTCGAGATGGAGTCTATGTACTCTAACTCAGTCTGGGAACTTGTAGACTTACCAAATGGGGTAAAACCCATAGGATGTAAGTGGATCTACAAGAGGAAGAGATGAGTAGACGGGAAGGTAGAGACCTTCAAGTCAAGGCTAGTGGCCAAGGGTTATACCCAGAAAGAGGGGGTCGATTATGAAGAGACCTTCTCGCTAGTTGCCATGTTTAAGTCTATTCGGATTCTCTTATCCATTGCTGTCTATTTAGATTATGAAATTTGGCAAATGGACGTCAAGACTGCATTCTTGAATGGTAATCTTGATGAAAGCATATACATGATGCAACCAGAGGGATTTGTGTTTCCAAATCAAGAGCAAAAGGTTTGCAAGTTGCAAAGGTCTATTTATGGACTTAAGCAAGCACCTAGATCTTGGAACATAAGGTTTGATGATGTGATCAAAACCTATGGCTTCGAGCAAAACGTTGATGAGCCTTGTGTCTACAAGCGCATCATTGACAAGAAAGTAGTTTTCTTAGTCCTACACGTAGATGACATCCTACTCATTGGGAATGATATATGAGTGTTGTCTGATGTAAAGGGTTGGCTAGCTAGCCAATTCCAAATGAAAGATTTGGGAGAGGCGAGTTATGTTCTAGGGATCCAACTTATAAGGGATCGTAAGAACAAACTCATAGCATTGTCTCAGGCATCATATATTGACAAGATTCTTATGCGATTTTCGATGCAGAACTCCAAGAAAGGTAATTTACCTTCTAGACATGGGGTTCACTTGTCTAAGGAACAGTGTCCTAAGACACCTCAAGAAGTTGAGGATATGAGACGTGTGCCATATGCATCAGCAGTAGGTAGTCTCATGTATGCTATGTTATGCACGAGACCGGACATCTGCTATGCAGTGGGAGTAGTCAGCAGGTACCGGTCTAACCCAGGATTAGATCATTGGGTTGCTGTCAAGACTATTCTCAAGTATCTTCAGAAAACGAGAAACTATATGCTAGTGTATTCCGGATAGGATTTGATCCCGTTAGGATACACAGATTCTGATTTTCAGTCAGACAGGGATTCTAGAAAATCCATGTCTGGATCAGTATTCACCCTAGGTGGTGGAGCCATTGTGTGGAGAAGTATAAAGCAATCTTGCATTGCTGACTCCACCATGGAAGCAGAATATGTAGCCGCTTGTGAAGCTGCTAAAGAGGTTGTTTGGCTCTGTAAGTTCTTGAGTGATCTGGAAGTTGTTCCAGATCTGGATAAGCCCATCACACTTTATTGTGATAACAGTGGTGCTGTGGCTAATTCCAAAGAACCAAGAAGCCACAAGAGAGGGAAGCATATAGAGAGAAAGTATCATCTCATTAGAGAGATAGTGCAGAGAGGAGATGTGATCGTCACCAAGATAGCCTCACAAGACAATCATGCTGATCCATTTACGAAGACCTTACCGGCTAAAGTGTTTGAAGGTCACCTAGAAGGTCTAGGGTTACGAGACATGACTCACATGCTTTAGTGCAAATGGGGGATTGTTGGGGTTTTTGCCCTAAAGCTTGTAATATGTAAATGTAATTTGAACATAAATAAAAGAAGTAGTATATTCATTCATTTTGAGTGTCATACTTTATATAACATGTGCACTTAACATCCAAAATTGCCGGATGTAATTTCAAACTGAGTATATGAGTGTTATATATAGATGGATTCAGTTTGAAACAAGCAATTTAAAGAGTCCGTAGATAGCAAATAAAGCTAGGTACTTTATTTGTGGTTAATCTATAGCTGCGGTCCATTTCGTAGTGTACGGTGATCCTATCCTGGATCATTCATATGTAGATATGAGAATGGAGGCACCTTGTATGATGTGATCATATAGGACTGGGCCATGATCTATATGAATCTCTCACTAAGATCCGTTTAACGATGAGATTCATATATATCAACTAATGATGGCTATATGTTGGTAATCTTAATCCTGAGTGTCTTATCGACTCCTTTAGGTTAGATCGTGGTCTTTGATATACCATGGGTGAGGTCGGAGTTGCATTCCCGATCAATATACTCCGTATGTTGGGATCGCGATTTGGCTTGTGGCTGGGAAGGTTTGTACACAATAGTGGAATCCACTCCTTCTTGTGAGAAGTAGATGGTAGTTCCCTTAAGGGTTGATTCGGGGCTTGAACAATATGAGCGCTCTCCTAATTCCGTAAGGAATGTAGGATTTATTATTCATTAGAGAATCAATGGTACTTAATGGAAAGATATGATTATAGGGGTATAACGGACATTATGACCCAGCTCTAATTATGAACTACTTGTGGAGGATTATACCATATGTAATAGCTATATCGATGGACACCGAGAGTTATTGGTTTGTGTAAAAACGTCTACAGTTGAGAGAGAGCAGCTTCGGGTTTTTAGTGGAATAACACCGAAGTTAATAATCATGAAATATTAATTAAAGAGTTTAATTAATAATTTCTAAGGATTATTGGAGCTCAAAATACTGTGGGTCCATTAGGTCCCCTTGCTAGCCCGATCGATTTAGGTAACAAGGGTCACGGTTAATTAATTGGATTGTCCAATTAATTGTGTTACGAAAGTGACACATATTTATTCGGGAATTAATTGAATAATGAGATTATTTTATTAATGAATAATGGTGATTAAACAAATTAAATAATAAGCTTATTTAATTATGTAGTTAATCACTAAATGGAGGGTGTTAGTTGATATTTGATTTTGAATAAAATAAGATAATATGATTATTTTATTTTAAATTAAATATTTCAAATTGAATTTAAAATGTTTGAATTCAAAAATAAATATTTAATTATTTTAAAAAGATATGAGATATCTTTGAAATTTTTTTAAAAATCAAATAGATTTTGGTTTGTTTTTCTTTAATATATATGAGATATATATTTAATTAAAAAAAAATAACCGAATGACAAATATAACAAAGTAATTAGATTACTTGATTTTAGAATGAGAGAATACATACACGACAAACAAGAAGAGAAAAAGAGGTCGTGAACAGCAAAGAGAAAAAGAAAAGTTAGGGTGTGGTGAGACCACAAGGGCTGCACCTCTAGAGTTTGTTTTTGTATGTGTGTTCTTCTCTTCTTCCTCCATACAGGTCCTGAATATCGTGACGCGCCCACACGCTGTTACCAGTTCCGGGAGATAGCGAGGAAGATCACGTGGTTCAAATCAGGAGCAGTTCGTATCAAAGTGAAGGAGCCTCCTACGTAGGTATGAAAAGTTCCTTCATTTTATTATCGCATTTGACTATGACTGTACAAATGGGCTAGTTTAATGATTGCATTAAAAAATTTTAAAACCTTCCGCTGCGCAATCTGTAACCCTAGGATCCAACAAACTGGATATTTGTGTTTAATTAATTAAAGGGTTAAGGTTCAAATCTTTAGAAAAATTTTAAACTATACGAAAATCTACTTTTCGTCTTCCGCTGCGGTTTTAGTTAATTTTTCCCTACACTAATGATGGAGACTGCGGGATATAATGTCATATATCCCTCTCCCACTCACTATTTTATAACTAGGGTTTTCTATAGTTGTTAATGCACCTAGATTTTTAAAAGATTAAACGGCTAACTTCAATCCAGTCGTCTAGCACATTGACCTTTCTTTATTAGAATCTAATTCTAATTAACTAATAAATTATTACGATTTTGAACTCTTGAAAATCCAATCTATTAGTAATAATTCTAATCTATGTAAACAATTTACTAATACAATAATTATTAATGTGTATTTACCAAGTTTTAACAATTAAAACTAAACACATTATTAGGTCCAATTATAATTAGGGCTTAATCGAATTCAACCTAATATTTATAATGGACCCTACTAATCTACATAATTAAACATATTAATATATTGGTAATTAATGAGAATTACCAAGTTCTTACTCCTAAAAACTAATCCCATTAACTTATAGCCAATTATGTGAATTACCCATTTTAATCAAATTAAAATTAAACACATAATATAGAAGGCTATAAGGCATGTATGACATATCAACATATATATATATATATATATATATATATGTAGGCACACCTAATCTAAATGATATGCATATGCATGGCAATGCTTTAATTATCTCATAATAAAAGCATACATGAGTTGACCGAGTACAATGGGTTATTTAACTTTAAAAAAATATCTAATTACAAAAGTTATCCAAGGCATTCCTTGGTCTTCAAGTAATTCCTATATTCTTCAAGTCTTTGGGTTCTTTTTATTTTGGGCTTTTAACCAAGTACAACTTGATAAATTTGTTTTTTTTAATGTGATCCATCTTATGAATCAAACCTAAAGCCCAAGTGTTACTCTAACACTTATTAGAGGCCCAAGGTAAATATATATATATATATATATTTTTTTTATAGCCCAAAATCTTTTGCAAATTCGGAAACCCTAACGACGTGAATTTTCAGCCCATAACACTTTCGCACATAGCCATCATTTGTGCACGTAGCCTGCCCGCACCAGTACCGCGGAATAGTATTGCGCTAACAAAACCACATGAACAGCGCCGTGAACAGTACAACATGAACAATGTCCAGTGAACAGTACCACGTGAACAATGTCCATCGCACGTGTTTCTGATTTCGCTCTTTTGCCTTCCGTCTTCTTCGTCCGAATTCTTCATACATATTTTACAATAAAATACAGAGTAGAAAAAATACAAGAAACAAAACAGAGCAGAAAAAAATTTTAAATTACATCCTGGCATTAATATTAAAAAAAAAATTACAACCTTTAATAAGAACCCTAAAACCCATGTACCATAAAAATTTACGATCAACCATGTTTCAATCAAACGATTTAATTATAAAGATTCATACAATCATAAAGACAGTGCCTACACATTCATACATGCCAGGAGCATCGAAATCAATTCTCCTATTTCGAAAAATTGGCTCTGATATCAATTGTAGGGACCCCAGGTTACCGATCGTGCAGCGGAAGAACTTTTTAGAACTTTAAAAAAAAAATTATTTCAATGAAATACTAAAACTGCGACCAGTAAATCCTATGATCTATTTTTCGGAATAGAAAAAAAATTATTTCGATGAAATACTGAAACTGCGACCAGTAAATCCTATGATCTATTTTTCAGAATAGAAAAAAACAAAAGGAATCGAAATCAAAACATAAAAGAGAAGAGAAGAAACAATTGTCTTCATACCAACGTAGGAGGCTCATTCTCTTTATTACGATATGCTCCTGGTTTGAACCATATGATCTTTCTGGCTATCTCCCTGAATTGGTAACTGTGTGTGTGCACGTCACGGTACATAGGAACAATAGGAGTATACAGAGAGAAGAAGAAAAAAAAACAATTTTTATTTCTTTTTGGCCGAACCTTAGAACACTTCTAGGTTTTTTTTTTCTTTTCTCTGAACGCTCCAAAACTCTTTTAATCGTATGTTTTTAGTGTTGTGTTATAGTTTCCAAAAAGATATATCATATATATATATATATATATATATATATTTATAAAACTAATTAATTAAATCTTTTAAGATATCTTATATCTTTAAAGATATTAATTATGTTTTTGATTTGAACTCAAACTTTTTAAATTCAAAATTAAATATTTAATTTAATAAAATAAAATAATCATATCATCTTATTTTATTCAAAATCAAATATCAATTAACACCCTCCATTTAGTGTTTAATAACATAATTAAATAATCTTATTATTTAATTTATTCAATCACCATTATTCATTAATTAAATAATCTCATTATTCAATTAATTCCTGAATAAGTACGTGTCACTTTCGTAACACAATTAATTGGACAATCCAATTAATTAACCAGTGTAACCTAAAACGATCGGGCTAGAAAGAGGACCTAATAGACCGATAGTATTTTGAGCTCCATTAATCCTTAGAAATAATTAATTAAACTCTTTAATTAATATTTCATGATTATTAACTCTAGTGCTATTCCACTAAAAACCCGAAGTTGCAATCTCTCAACTGTAGATGTTGTTACACAAACCAATAACTTTCGGTGTCCATCGATATAGCTATTACATATGGTATAATCCTCCACAAGTAGTTCATAAATAGAGCTGGGTCATAATGTCTGTTTTACCGCTCTAATTATATCTTTTCATTAAGTACCATTGATTCTCTAATGAACAATAAATCCTACATTCCTCACGGAATTAGGAGAGCACTCGTATTGTTCTAGCCCCGAATCAACCCTTAAGGGAATTACCATCTACTTCTCGTAAGAATGAGTGGATTCCACTATTGTGTACAAACCTTCCCAACCACAAGCCAAACCGCGATCCCAACATACGGAGCATATTGATCAGGAATGCAACTCCGACCTTACCCATGGTATATCAAAGACTACTATCTAACCTGAAGGAGTCGATAAGACACTCAGGATTAAGATCACCCACATATAGCCATCATTAGTTGATATATATGAATCTCATCGTTAAACGGATTTTAGTGAGAGATTCATATAGATCATGGCCCAGTCTTATATGATCACATCATACAAGGTGCCTCCATTCTCATATCACCATATGAATGATCTAGGATAGGATCACCGTACACTACGAAATGGACCGCAGTTGTAGATTAACCACCAATAAAGCACATAGGTTTATTTACTATATACGGCTCTTTAGATTGCTCGTTTCAAAATGAATCCATCTGTATATGACAATCATATACTTAGTTTGAAATTATATCTGGCAATCTTGGATGTTAAATGCACAAGTTATACACAATATATGACATAAGAAGAATGAATTAAAATATTCTTTTATTTATGTTAACATTCCATTTACAAATTACAAGCTTTAGAGCATAAACCCAAACACAAGGGCCTCCTTAAAAAGTTAGGCCTCAGTAAAGGTCCCTCAAGACTGAAGGAACAGGTTCAAGTACTATGACTTCCATGAGGACGTAGGGCACAATACCTTGGAGTGCTTCAGCCTCTGCAACCAGATCCAGAGACTAGTGGGGAGGACTCCTGGTGGAATTCCTATAGCAGGTGAGATATGATATCTAAACTGGGAAGAAGGTGTAAAGGGGACTCACATATGAGGAAGAGAAGAAAAAGGACAAGGGAAAGGATCTTATGCAGCAGATCAAGATAATCAACACCTGTAATGGGGCCTAACCTTGGCGGGGCCCTCCAACAATGCAAGAAAGAACTATACAAGGAAAGTACCACAACTTAATGAGGGAGAGCAGGTGGTTAGGGTGGCCTAAAGATGACGTTCACAACATTATCATACCCCACGATGACCCCAGGGTGGTATCGATCCAGGTGACCAATTGCTAGGTGTACCGTGTCATGATCGATACCGGAAGCAGTGTTGACATTCTCTTCAAATGGGCGTTGGACCAGTTCAACCTCAGACATCCCTGCTACAAGAGTTCACTGAAGACTCCATCCTTCCCACTGGGTCTATGATCCTCCCAGACATTATCGGGGAAGCTCATCGGCAGGTGAATACAATGATAGAGTTCATTGTGGCAGACACTCCCAGCACATACAAAATTACATTAGGGAGGCCCTTCCTCTCAAAGATTAGGGGAGTCTTATCCATTTACAACAATGTGCTCAAGTTCCCAGTAGGGGACCATGTAGGGGAGCTTAGGGAAACCAGCAGATGGCAAGGAAGTGATATGCTACCTCCTCTAACCCCACCGTATTGATGAAACAATATTCCAAATTAGCAGCTGAGAGCCAAACGGGTCCGACTGCATGAAGGATGTAGGAAACCCGCAAGAACAAGAGGATAGTATGGAGATTGATGAGAAGGAAACAAGCCAAGTGAGAGAAGAAAAGGAAGAGGAATATGGCTGTACAGAAAGTAGTCGATTGAAGAGCTAGAGACAGTGACAATCGGGGAGGGAGACCCCCTTAGATCAGTGAAGGTTGGAACCACAATGGGACTAGAGCTGAAGACAGCCCTAGACCAAATTCTGTAGGAGTATCGCGATGTCTTCGCATGGAGCCAGAAGGAGATGCCTGGCATCTCCATGAGCCTGATATGTCATCGGCTCAGTTTGCACCCGAATATCAAACCAATCAAGCAAAATAAGAGAAACTTCAACCAAGACAGGAATGTGGCAGTGTAAGGAGAGGTGGACAAGCTCCTCAGAGCAAGCTTCATTAGGGAAGCCCGGTACCGGGAATGGATTGTCAACGTGGTCATGGTCACCAAGGCCAACGGGAAGTGGGGCATGTGAGTGGACTACACCAACCTAAATCATGCATATCCTAAAGATAGCTTCCCGCTACCAAGGATAGACTAACTGGTGGATTCAACCGCCTGGGTCACGCTCATAAGCGTTTTGGACGCCTTTTCGAGCTACAACCAGATTGTGATGCATCCATAAGATCGGGACAAGACCAGCTTCATCACTAGCTAGGGTCTTTATTGCTACAAGGTCATGCCTTTTGGACTGAAGAATGTCGATGCCACCTTCCAAAGGTGGGTGAACAAGCTGTTCAATGAGCAGATCAGTAAAACTATGGAGGTGTATGTTGAAGAAATGATCACCAAATCCCAGCTAGCAGAAGACCACACCGAACACTTGCGCTAAACATTTGAATTGTTGAGACACGATCAAATTAGGCTGAACCCTAAAAAATGTGTTGTTGGTGTCTCGGTAGGAAAGTTTCTTGGTTTCATGGTCCACCAGCGGGGAATCAAAGCTAATCCCTTAAAGATCAAAGCGATCCTTGACTTAGAATCACCGAACAACCTAAAGCAAGTATAGGGTGCTGAGATTTATGCCCTAAAGCTTGTAATTTGTAAATGGAATGTTAACATAAATAAAAGAATAGTTTAATTCATTCTTATTATGTCATATATTGTGTATAAATTATGTATTTAACATCCAAAATTGCCGGATATAATATCAAACTGAGTATATGATTGTCATATATAGTTGGATTCATTTTGAAACGAGCAATCTAAAGAGTCTGTGGATAGTAAATAAAGCTATGTTCCTTATTTGTGGTTAATCTACAGCTGCGGTTCATTTCATAGTGTACAATGATCCAATCCTGGATCATTCATATGGTGATATGAGAATGGAGGCACCTTGTATGATGTGATCATATAGGACTGGGCCATAATCTATATGAGTCTCTCAATAAGATCTGTTACACGATGAGATTCATATATATCAACTAATGATAGCTATATGTGGGTGATCTTAATCCTGAGTGTCTTATCGACTCCTTCAGGTTAGATCGTGGTCTTTGATAAACCATGGGTGAGGTCGGAGTTGCATTCCCGATAAATATGCTCTGTATGTTGGGATCGAGGTTTCGCTTATGGCTGGGAAGGTTTGTATACAATAGTGGAATCCACTCCTTCTTGCGAGAAGTAGATGGTAGTTCCCTTAAGGGTTGATTTGGGGCTTGAACAATATGAGTGCTCTCCTCAGTCCGTGAGGAATGTAGGATTTATTGTTCATTAGAGAATCAATGGTACTTAATGGAAAGATATAATTAGAGGGGTATAACGGATATTATGACCCAGCTCTAATTATGAACTACTTGTAGAGGATTATATCATATATAATAGCTATATCGATGGACACCGAATGTTATTGGTTTGTTTAAAAACATCTACAGTTGAGAGAGTGCAGCTTCGGGTTTTTAGTGGAATAACACCGGAGTTAATAATCATGAAATATTAATTAAAAAGTTTAATTAATTATTTCTAAGGATTATTGGAGCTCAAAATACTCTGGGTCCATTAGGTCCCCTTGCTAGCCCGATCGTTTTATGTAACAAGGGTCATGGTTAATTAATTGGATTATCCAATTAATTGTGTTATGAAAGTGACACGTACTTATTCGAGAATTAATTGAATAATGAGATTATTTAATTAATGAATAATGGTGATTGAATAAATTTAATAATAAGATTATTTAATTATGTTATTAATCACTAAATGGAGGGTGTTAATTGATATTTGATTTTGAATAAAATAAGATGATATAATTATTTTATTTTATTAAATTAAATATTTAATTTTGAATTTAAAGAGTTTGAGTTCAAATCAAAAACATAATTAATATCTTTAAAGATATCAGATATCTTAAAAGATTTAATTAATTAGTTTTATAAATATATATATATATATATATATGATATATCATTTTGGAAACTACACAACACTAAAAATATACCATTAAAAGAGTTTTGAGCGTTCAGAGAAAAGAAAAAAAAAACTAGAAGTGTTCTAAGGTTCGTCCAAAAAGAAATAAAAATTGTTTTTTTTTCTTCTTCTCTATGTATTCTCCTATTGTTCCTATGTACCGTGACGCGCATACATGCTGTTACCAATTCAGGGAGATAGCCAGAAAGATCAAGTGGTTCAAACCAGGAGCATATCGTAATAAAGAGAATGAGCCTCCTAAGTTGGTATGAAGAAAATTGTTTCTTCTCTTCTCTTTTGTGTTTTGCTTTCGATTCCTTTTGTTTTTTTCTATTCCGAAAAATAGATCATAGGATTTACAGGTCGTAGTTTCAGTATTTCATTGAAATAAATTTTTTTTAAGTTCTTCTGCTGCGCGATCAGTAATCTAGGGTCCCTACAATTGATATCAGAGCCAATTTTTCGGATTAGGAGAATCGATTTCGATGCTCCTGGCATGTATGAATGTGTAGGCATTGTATTTATGATTGTATGAATGTTTATAATTAAATCGTTTAATTTAAACATGGTTGATCGTAAATTATTATGGTACATGGGTTTTAGGGTTTTTATTAAAGGTTGTAATTTTTTTTATGTAATATTAATGCCGAGATGTAATTTATTATATTTTTTTCTTTTGTATTTTCTTTATTGTATTTTTTCTGCTATGTATATTATTGTAAAGTATGTATGAAGAAATCGAACGAAGAAGACAGAAGGCAAAAGAGCGAACTCAGAAACACGCGCGGCGGACACTTTTCACGGACACTTGTTCATGCAGTACTGTTCACGTGTTCACTGTTCACTGTTCACGTGGTGCTGTTCACAACACTATTCATGTGGTTTTGTTCGCGCGATACTATTCCACGGTACTTTTCACGCAGTACTGGTGCTGGCAGCCTACGTGCACGAATGACGGCTATGTGCGGAAGTGTTATGGACTGAAAATTCGTGACGTTAGGATTTCCGAATTTGCAAAAGATTTTGGGCTGTGTATATATATATATATATATATATATATATATATATATTTGCCTTGGGCCTCTAATAAGTGTTAGAGTAACACTTGGGCTTTAGGTTTTATTCATGAGAGGGATCAAGGGATCACAAAAAAAAAATTTATCAAGTTGGACTTGGTTAAAAGCCCAAAATAAAAAGAACCCAAAGATTTGAAGACTATAGGAATTACTTGAAGACCAAGGAATGCCTTGGATAACTTTTGTAATTAGATATTTTTTTTAAAAGTTAAATAACTCATTGTACTCGGTCAACTCATGTATGCTTTTATTATGAGATAATTAAAGCATTGCCATGCATATGCATATCATTTAGATTAGGTGTGCCTACACATATATATTTTAATATGCCATATATGCATTATAGCCTTCTATATTATGTGTTTAATTTTATTTTGATTAAAATGGGTAATTCACATAATTGGCTATAAGTTAATGGGATTAGTTTTTAGGAAAAAAACTTGGCAATTCTCAATAATTACTAATCTATTAATATGTTTAATTTTGTAGATTAGTAGGGTCCATTATAAATATCAGGTTTAATTTGATTAAGCCCTAATTATAATTGGACCTAATAATGTGTTTAGTTTTAATTGTTAAAACTTGGTAAATACACATTAATAATTATAGTATTAGTAAATTGTTTACATAGATTAGAATTATTACTAATAGATTGGATTTTTAAGAGTTCAAAATCGTAATAATTTATAAGTTAATTAGAATTAGATTCTAATAAAGAAAGGTTAATGCGCTAGACTACTAGATTGAAGTTAGTCGTTTAATCTCGTAAAAATCTAGGTGCATTAACAACTTTAGAAAACCCTAGTTATAAAATAGTGAGTGGGAGAGAGATGTATGACATTATATCCCGCAGTCTCCTTCATTAGTCCAACACCGTGAGATCCAAGTAGGGCCTCGTGACGGCTTTGCTTTCGTCCTCCCTAAGAAGGGTTTCCACAAAAATCAATACCAAGGTTGACATCCTAAGGGATTGGATTTCTGAGGGTATTACGGGATTGACCGATCCTAAAGCGGCAATTCTCGAGTTAAGCTCATGAGATCTGAAATGATGTGTTACACTCACAAGGTTTTGATTGAACTTGGTTAATTAAAAACCTGACTGAATAAATGATGGTTGAGTGATATAAGAATAAGAGTTATTATGAAATATCATTTGATTGAGAGTGTCTCGATCTAACATGCAAGAACTTGACCGACCCTAAGGCGGCACTTGCTTGTGGTATGTTAGATTATCGTGGCGTAGTAATTCTTTTTGGGTTGTTCTTGTTCATTAAACATGTTCATGCATCATGTTTAATTATATGCCAAACCATTCGCACTTGTTATGAATGTATGACTGAATGTATTTCTTATTTTATGTTTATCTCTGTCATGTCATCTGCACTCTTATAAATACTTGCAAATGATAAATTAACTGTTGAAAACTACACTAAATGGAAACACAACATCAATGCAATTTTTGTTACTAAGGACCTGAAGTTTGTGCTTACGAAGGAATGTCCTCCAGTGCCTACTGCCAATGCCGCACGAACTTTTCGTGAGGCATATAAAAAATGGATCTCATCAGATGAGAAAGCCTGAACATATCTGTTAGTTAGTATGACAGACATACTTGTCACAAAGCACGAAGCAATGACTTCTGCATTCGAAATAATGGAGTCCTTACAGGCTATGTTCGGGCAGCCCTCTGAGCAAAAGCGGCACAAAGCTGTTTGTTCCACAATGCTTGCTCGGATGAAAGAGGGGCATCTGTTCGGGAACAAGTCCTAAACATGATGTCCTATTTCAACATGGCAGAGATCAATGGCAGAGCTCAATGGCAGAGCCATTGATGAACCCATCAGATGAGAATCATACTGACGACTCTTCCGAAGAGTTTCAATCAGTTTAAGAGTAACTATGAGATGAACAAGCTAAAGTTCAGTCTCACTCAATTGCTCAATGAGGTCACTATTTTTGAGTCCTTGACTAAGGACAGCAAAAGTAAGACCGGTGAGGCAAATGTTGCCGAACCATCTTCCTCTAGTAATAAGAAGAGGAAGAGGTATGCTGGGAAGGCGAAGGGTAAGCCGAAACCCAAGAAAGCTAGAGCAAAAAGAAGGGCGCCCCCACCGACCAGGGCAAGGGAAAACGTTTCTATTGCGAACAAGGTCGGGCACTGGAAGAGGAATTGTCCACAGTATCTAAAGGTGGTAGCCAAGAAGAAAAAAACGAAAGGTAAATATGATTTACTTGTTCTTAAGTCGTGTTTAGCGGAAGATGATTCTTCACCCTGGATAGTTGATTTACGGGCCACTAACCATGTTTGTTCTTCTTTGTAGTGGACTGATTCTTGGACACAGCTTGAGGATGGAGCATTCTCTATGCGTGTGGGGTCAGGGGATCTCGTGTCGGCACGAGAAGTGGGGGTAATTAAATTGCATTTTTGTAATAATAATTTTATATTTTTGTACGATGTATTTTTCATTCCTGGATTTACACGGAATTTAATTTCCAATTCTAAGTTGTTAGAATAATTATATTCTGTTTCTTTTGATAATAAATTAGTTATTATTACAAAGAATGGTTTGAATATTTGTTCAGGAATTAATGAAACCAATTTGTATGTGTTAAGACCGTTAATACATACAACACTGCTCAACACCGAAATGTTCAAGGTTGAAAAACCAAAAACTAAACGACATAAGATTTTTCTGGAAACGAAACGAAACGAAACTCTAGCATCTAAGGCTTGCTCATATTAACCTTGATCGGATAAACAGACTTGTAAAAAAAGGACCTTTAAGTGAGTTAAAAGTTGGCACCTTACCTGTCTGTGAATCTTGTCTGGAAGGTAAGATGACTAAGAGACCTTTTATTGGAAAAAGGCTTAGAGTTAAAGAACTGCTAGAGCTTATACATATAGACGTCTGCGGACCGATGAATGTTAAAGCTAGGGGTGGTTATGAGTATTATGTGACCTTTATAGATGACTACTCAAGATATGGATACGTCTACCTAATGCAACGAAAGTCAGAAACATTTGAAAAGTTCAAAGAATGCAGAGCTGAAGTTGAGAAACAGTTAGGAAAGACTATCAAGACTCTACGATCGGATCGTGGAGGTGAGTATCTTGACCAAGAGTTTGAAGAATTTATGGTCGAGTATGGGATAGTGTCTCAACTCACAGCTCCTGGCACACCTCAGCAGAATGGTGTCGCAGAGAGGAGAAATAGAACCCTAATGGAAATGGTGAGATCTACGATTAGTTTCTCATCATTACCAATTTCCTTATGAGGATATACGTTACAAATAGTGGCATACATTTTGAATGTAGTGCCATCCAAATCTGTTCCTAAGACTCCCCTAGAGTTGTGGAATGGTCGTAAAGTTAGTTTGCGACATTTTCGAGTATGGGGATGTCCAGCACACGTACTGAAGAACATAACTGGAAAGCTAGATCCCAAGTCTGTGGTCTGCTTGTTTGTAAGATACTCAAAGGAGACCATGTTGGAACCCCGATCACTGGTAACATAGCGGAAATAGGTTTTCAAAATTTTATACAGATCGTAAACGATTTAGAACCAGTGAACTTAGGATAGCAATTATTTTTCCGGAACTAATACATACAATATGTAAATACAGGAAAGTGTAATCAATATATTCAAATATTTAAAACCTTACCAACGTTTGGAGACTCCTTCACTTTACGATATGCTCATGGTCTATACCACCGATCTTCCTCGATATATCCCGGAACTGGTAACTGCGTGTGGGCGCGTCAGGTACTCAGGAACTTGAATGGAGGATTCAGAGAAAATAAGAAACAACACAAAACAACTCTTACTTTGTGTATATGGAATTGCGTCATGTACTTGATTTTTCCTTGATATATATATATATATATATATATATATATATCTCTTTGACCAATATATATCTCTCATGCTTGATATATATCAGGTTAGTTTTTTTTGTTTTAAATATAAAACTCTTTTCTATTGATTCAACACACTCCACTTGTTTGTATCATATACAAACACTTACGTATTTGCTTTGTGTGCTTATTCACGCACCCCACCTGCACAACACACTTAACTGATGCGTTTTATCTCCTGTTTAAATTGATTCACGCATACCCAATTTGTATCTAATACAAAATTGAATTAGTGATCATGCGTGCGTTGTATCTAATACAAATTGAATTAGTGATCATGCGTGGGTTGTTATCTTTTTGTTATCAAAATATATATCAAATATATATTATTATATATCATTATAACTAAAACTCTTTAATTGGTATCTTTTTAATTTTAAAACTAAATCTTTTAAAATAATATCTCATATCTTTTAAAAGATAATTAAATATTTATTTTGAATTTAAATATTTAAATTCAATTTCAAATATTTAATTTAATAAAATAATCATATTATCTTATTCTATTTAAAATCAAATATCAACTAACACCTTCCGTTTAGTGATTAATAACATAATTAAATAATCTAATTATTTAATATATTGATTACAATTTCTTGTGTTTACATATTGTATGTATTAGTTCCGAAAAAATAATTACAATCCTAAGTTCACTGGTTCCAGATTTATTATGATCTGTATAAAAATTTTAAAACCTATTTCCGTTGCGTTACCAGTGAATGGGATTCCAACAATTGGTATCAGAGCCAATTTTTTTTTTGGAACATAAAATTGATTTCGATGCTCCTGTATGTATGATTGTGTATGCACTGTTTAAATTGACATTATGTTGTTTTTGTATGTATATTAAATTTGTTAATTTACAAAAACATGATTGATCGTTAATTATATGGTACTGTGGATTTAGGGTTCATGGGTTGTATTCAATTTTTTATATTTTTTATATTTTTACTGTTATTGTATTGTAGAAAAAAAGTAACCTATATTAAAGACCTGGAAAAAATGACGGAAGGGCGAAATCGGAATGCGCGCGACGGGTACAATTCAAAATACTGTTCACACGGTATTGTTCATGAAAATGTTCACTAGTACTGTTCATGCAGTACTGTTCACACGGACAGTCACGTGCATTGTTCACATCGTCTTGCACTGTTCCGTTGGCAAGTGTTGCCTAGTGCGTTCCGTACAGATTTCCTATTTTCGGATTCATGAGATGAATCGGAGTAACTTGAAGAGACTGACAGACTCGGAAATTACAAGAAGACCAAGGAATGCCTTGGGGATATTTTTATAATTTTAGATTCCAATGTTTTTAGGTTAAATAACCCACAGTACTCGGTCAATTCATGTATGTTTTATATTATGTGATGATAAAAGCATTGACATGCATACGTATGTCATTTAGATTAGATGTGCCTACACAAATATATTTGATATGTCATAAATGCATCATAGCCTAATATTTTATGTATTTTTTTTAATATAATTAAAATAGGTAAATACATTATTGGCTATGAAAATGAGATTAGTTTTTTAATAGTTAGAAAACTTGTTAATTCTCATTAATAATAATCTATTTATTAAAGTGTTTAATAAGTTAGATTAATAGGGTCATTTATTGTAATTAGTATTAATATGATTAATAACCTAATAATAAATGAACCGAATAAAGTGTTAGAGTTTTAATAGTAAAAACTTGGTGAACACTATCATAATAATCTGAGCTTAGTAAATAGTTTACAAAAGCTTAGATTATTCACTAATAGATTAGATTTTTAATAGATAAAAATAATTAATAATTTATTAGTTAATTAGAATTTATTTCTAATAATGAATTTGTTAATGCGCTAGATAACTTGATTAAAGTTAGCCATTTGATCCTGTAGAGTCTAGGTGCATTAACGGATAATAGAAAATCCTAAATTTTAAATAGTGAGTGGGAGAGGGATATATGACATATATATCCCACAGTCTCCATCATTAGTTCAACACCGTGAGATCCGAGTGGGGCCTCGTGACGACTTGGCTTTCGTCCTCCCTAAGGAGGGTTTCCACAAAGATCAATACCAAGGTTGATGAAAATACTACTCAAGCGTGTGTCTAAACAACCTAGAGGGGGGGGGGGGGGGGTGAATGGGTTGTTAATCGATTATTACCAACTTTTTCGATTAGTCAAAATTAATCACAATTAACCTAAACAATCAAACAATAAAAATCAAGTAAAGTGCGGAAATATAAAGAACACTTGATTTTTACGTGGAAACCCTCCAAACGGGAAAAACCACGGGACTAGCCATACTAGCCACTTAAGCCATAGAAATCCACTATATGAAAAGAAAGTTACACCCTCAAGTGATACTCGGACTCTCACTCTCGATAACCTCAGGCTATGGACACTAACACTCACCACTCTTGGTTCAATCCCTAGTGATATCCCCCGATTCACTACTCTTGGCGTGAGCACCTCCTAATCTACCCCACGTGCCTTTTACATTGGCTCTTATCAACCAATGCTTGCCAACCAACCTTTGGTTGCAAGACTTCAATGCTTGTGCAACTTCACCTCGAAGCCACAAGACTTTGACTCAAGGAAGAGTATAAAAGTCTAAGTGAATGTGAGACAATATGCTCAAATGCAATAATGTGTAAGACCACACACAAAATGCTTTACTAGATGTTATAATGCAATTTAACAACCTAGTTATCAAACAATGCCTACATGCCCATGCATAAGGACTCAATTAGATGCAAAGGGATTCTAGCAACCTAATTGTCAAACAAGTCAAACCAACACAAGTTGTGACAATAAATAACAAGGGCAATAAATGTGCAATCAAGAAATGCAATCAATGAGGCATAAACAACAATGTCTAAATGCAAAACATAAAGACTTAGCTAGAAGGGCAATGTGGTCCCAAATTCTAGCTATCAATAAGAAACTCAATTAGTTGTGTAGAGATTTTCCAACAACCTAATTGTCAATTAAATCCACATGAACATTCCACATGAACATTCAATAAAGCTTGACTAGATAAATAACATTAATCTATCAACCTAATCATCAACCAATATCACAAGAATGTTCTAGGGTTAGCTATTTAGGGAAAATCAACCTAATCATGTAAGCTATCACAAACAAATCCAATCATGCAATTTAGACTCATAAATATATGCAATAAAGTGAGTCAAGGTATTTAATCAAGCAATAAATACCTAATCTAGAGTAAGAAGAACAATAAATGATATTCAAGGAAGTTCTTGCTGACCTAGTCAAGAAACAATGAAGACCCATGCTCAAATGATGTGGAATGAGTAAGAATGAGATGGGTTTTTGATCGTGCCTAAATTGTTGTATATTTCGGCCCTCATTCCTATTCCTTTGCCTCGTTCTTGTGTGTATTTTCTATATATTTTATGTCTAATAGGCTCATAAGTGTTAATTGCAGGCAATAGATGTAATTCGGGGTTTGGAAGCATGTTACAGTGATTCTGGCAGAAAAGGGGCAAAAGGAAAGACAAAGGATCATAAGCAGCTCTACAGTGCGGGTCAAGTGCGGGTCAAGTGCGGGCCGCAACCGCACTCCAACCGCGCTCCAACCACACTCATGATCATAGCCGGGACTTGATACAGGAGAGAGTTACAGTGCGGGTCCAGTGTGGGTCATCCAACCGCACTCCACCCGCACTGTTGCCAAAGCCAGAGAAGCTGACGTTAAAGTGCGGGTACAGTGCAGGTCATCCAACCGCACTCCACCCGCACTGTTGCCAAACCAGAGAAGTTGAAGTTGCACCTGACATTAGAGTGCGGGTACAGTACGGGTCATCCACCAGCACTCCACCCGTACTATTGTTCAAAACAGAGGAGGGATTTTGCACCTGACAGTACAGTGCGACTCAAGTGCGACCACAGTGCGGGTCAAGTGCGAGTCAAGTGCGGGTAATCCAACCGCACTCCACCCGCACTATTGCCCAGATCAGAGACCTGAAGATGAAGAAAACTCTTACAGTGCGGGTACAGTGCGGGTAATTCACTCGCACTCCACCTGCACTAGTTCGCGCGACAGCTTCTGGTTTCAAGCTTAAGTGACCTATTTTTCCATCGTCTATAAATAGAAAAGGATGGGAACGAACCAAACGATCACCATACCTCCCAACACTTGTATCTTTAGCTAGTAACACATCTCCCTCTCATCCAAACCATCTCTACTCAATCAAAGGCAACTAGGAGACTTGGATTAAAGCTTCAAGGAAGGAGATCAATCTTGAAGGGTTATCTCTACTCTCTCTCTTAGTTATTTGTTTGTAATAGAACATGAGTAGCTAAAATACCCCACTATGGGGTTGATGTTATTTGTTTGATGGATATTTTGGGCTTTGTAAATAAACTCTATGTGTTATATTTATTCTATCTCTATATTTCATTCCATTGCTTGTATTGATTTCCATTATTGACTTGCTTGGATACACTCTCTTAGCATGATTGATTTGGATTACTTGAGTAGGCAGTTAGGTTGTCTAATGCTCCATTGAATGGAAGGATTTTCGGAAATCCGGCTCTATAACCATGCCTTTAATCTAATCTCGAATTAGTGGCTTTTACTATACATCCTAGGTTAGCCACTTGTGAGAGAATTAGAAACCTCCACTATACACCCTAGGTTGGCTACTTTAGTGATTTTATGAGAACTAACCTTCGAGTAGAATTCGGTTGATAACCTCGAGCCTCATCCAATCCCAACCGGGTGGCCTTCACTATACATCCTAGGTCGGCCACTTGTGAGGGAATTGGAAGCCATCACTATACATCCTAGGATGGCTACATTAGTAATAGGTTGAGTCATAGCTAGATAGATGAGCATTCATGGAACAAGTCCCAATTGAGTAACTAGCCACTGTTGGTTGCTTAAGAAGGATTAATCGCTAGTAGGAGGTCTTCGCTATACATCCTAGGTTGACCTCTTGCTAGAGATATATACCAAAACTATACACCCTAGGTTGGTTACATTTGTCAAAACGTGCTTAATTAAGAGTCTGTTGCAATTGCCCCAATATTCACTTACGAGTACATCAACTCCGTAGTTCCATCATCATTCATTCATCACTCCATTATCATCCTATTTCATTTGCTTTCATAGTTTAGTTTATATTGTATTTCCATTCACCATCATTTACTTTTATGCATACTAGTTATATTAATCCTAATCTTATCACCGCTACCCCGATCTCAGTGGACGACACCCGTGCTTGCCGCTTTGCTTGTATTTATACTTGTGAACGCATCGCATAGGTTTTATAAATTGTTTTGACAGACGGTTTTCTGAAGGCCAAAACCTTCTCATCAGTTTTGGGTTTGGAGAGTTAATGAAGCTCAAGGAAGCTTTCTCTCTCAAGACTCTCTCTATATCTCTGTAGGGTTTCTGTAAATTTAGGAGAGTTGGGGAAGAAGAAGAGAAAGAGGGGTTTTTAAAGGTGGGAAAAATGGGCTGACTCGAAAAGACCAAAATGTCCCGTTTTTGGTGCTAGGCGACATGAGAGGCTACATGAAGTCGCCTATGAGAGGCTACATGAAAGTAGCCTAAGAGAGGCTACATGAAGTCGCCTACCATGTCGCCTAACGTTCAGGAGAAGAAAAACATGTCTGAGGCGACATTGGAGGCGACATGCACAAGTGACCTTGCATGTCGCCTAACACACTGGACAGTACACCAGCTCCAGAAACAAGTGACCCAAAACATGACCAAACGACATCGAAACCTTTCGTATGATATACCGTTGGAAAGGTATGGAAGTATAATATCTACTCCAATTTACAGAATGAGGTTTTGATGTCTGTAGAAATAGTTATGGTCATTTAAGTTACCAAAGGTCAAAAACAGACAACAGCAGAGATTCTCTGTTTCAGTGGTCTCTTTGGAGACTTCGAAACCAAAACAAACGGTCATAAAATATTACGAATAATATACCGTTAGAAAGGTATGGAAGTCTACTTTCTACTCCAATTAACAAAACAAGATATGGATAAACGTAGAAAGATTTATGGTCAAAAAAGTGACCAAAGGTCAGAATTGGTCAATAACAAAATTCCCACAATCATGGTATAAAACCATGTAACCAAATAACAATCCAAGAGAGCACAAATGGAGCCTCTCTATGGTCACAAATTGCACTAAGACTCAAGCACACCAACATGCAAGCGCGGACACAACACAAGCACACCATCGTGCGAGTGAGGACGTTTCCGAACACAAACGGAAAACGTAAAATGAAACAACCACACGTAAAGACAAACAAAGATATGCTCGTGTGAGTTGTGTAACGGATGCACACATATACACAATAAATAACACAAATGCAAGATGAACAAGGCATGCATGAAGTGTGTGTGTTGACCTAAACTCTTCAAGAGACAAAGTCAAGTGAGTATACCTTTTGCTCTTGAAGTCATGGAGATGCTCGGAAGCTTGCCGACAAGGACCTAAGCTACCCATTACACAATCATCCCCAATGTGGTGTGGTTTGTCATGAAATAAGCCAATCAAAAAATCGAGGTCCTTACAATATCCCCCTTTGGCTATTTCATGACAAAACATCCACTCACAAACAATCCTCACGAAATAAAATAAAGCTATTGTCCATGATCACTTCTACATTACAAAAGAGATATCTAGAATCTAAATCTTCAATTTCTTCAATCTCTTTGTAGAAATATCATTGTACCTACACACAATAGCAAGAAGCACTTTCCAAGAACAAGTGCAAGTGAGGTGAACAAATAATAACAAGCATTGCACTCAAATACAAATAAAGCAATACAAAGAATGCATGTGCAATGCTCCCCCTAAAAAGTTACTCTCTCTCTCATGATATCTCCCCTAAAGCATAAACAATGCTCCCCCTATATCTCTCAAGACTTCTCCCCCTTTTTGTCATGAGATAGGCAATGGAGCTCCCCCTATCGGGTTGCTTTAGTAAAGAGAGCTATTCACACAAATACATTACATAATCATATACACAAACTTTATGCAACTTAAATAATTGAGAGAGATCCAAGGAGTTTCATTCAAAAGAAAAAAATGTGTGAAATTGTTGCTTTGCATGCAAGACATATAGCATTCAAGTTCAAGTAATGGTATTTGGCAAAGCAAACATCAAAAGGGTTTCCAAAGGAATTCAAACCAATTTGTACCCTTTTGTCATAAGTAAACAAGATATAGTTTTTCAAAAGAATTTTAATTTTAAAGAGAGCAACTATATCAAACTTTATAAGCAAAACAAGACATGAGCGACTTTTGCACCCTTTTTGACTTTTCCGGGTAGGATACCCGTATGATAGTAGTCTTGTTCAACTAATAAAGAGAGAGAGAAGACTAAATTTGGATGAGACATCCTTATTTATTGAATGGACAAAAGGTCCTTATTGAGTTTAGTCTTCCCATTTGCTTTCACACATATTTTGCATATTAGGCAATCAAAAGCATTTCATGCATATCATTGTAAAGCATGTCATTAAAAGTTCTCATGTCATGGAGTTAAATTATGGGTCATTCAAATGTACTTTCCCAATCAAAATCTCCTAGTCCAAAAATGCATTGTTGAACTAAAATATGACATGGATTGCAAGTAAAGCAATGTTGCACACTTATTATGAAAATAACATATAAGCATATGTGCAACCAAGAATCTCAAGCAATTACAAAAGAGCATAAAATTTATCAACCTTTTTTTTCACATAGCAAATCATGCAAGTTCGCTCTCTTTGCTTGAGCTCTCCAAATGGGGTCAAATCCAACCAAGTCAATGGGAGGCATGAGCCCCTATAGACTTACCAAGTCCGATGGACCTAGTTGCATCTACGGGTGTCACATGGGCACTAAGGCAAGCGGTTCATTCTTTCTAACCCACCTAGGTTCCACTTTAACATTTTTAGTGGTCATAGACATGTTTCTAGGTTCCATAGGTTTATGCAAACTTGCCCTATTTTTCAACCGTTTTTCTTTTATGCTCTCTAATCTACACCTCTTAATGTAATTCAAGCAATTTAATCTTAAGTGACCAATCATACCACAATAATGACAAGTAGGTACAAAGTAAGGATTCATACCATAACATTGTGATCTCATCGAGGCATCGCCATGTTGATGAGGTTGTCTTTGATGGTGCATCGGTTTCCTTCTCCTTGGAGTTTGAGCTGATTGGTTGCACCTTTGTGGTCTACCTTGTTGAGGTGGTTGAGCCGGTTGATCATGCCTCTTGTGATCACCTCCTTTCTCCGTAATTGGTTTGTTGGAGGAGGTGATAGACTTCTCAAGGACTTGTCCTTTCTTCTTGAATTGCCTAGGCTTTGGTTAGGTTGCCACGGCTTGTGAGGACTTCCCTTGAGTTGAAGGTTGCTTGGATATGGCCTTGCTTTTGCCTTGAGCTTGAGGTTGTTTAATCTTGGCCTTCTTTAGTTCTTCAAGACACCTCATCTCTCTTTCCTTGACAATCTTCAAGGAATTATCTTTGATTGCAAGTTCTTCTTTCATGGCCTTCATCCGTTGGTGGCAATCTTCAATCTCCTTCTCATACTTGGACACAACAAACATGTCCATCTTCAAAGAGTTATCGATGGAAGTCTTCATTGGATGTTGAGATGGATGAGGCAACTTAGGAATATATTCCTTCACAAAAGTTGTCTTGTCCGAGGGTGGCGTGGACTCATCATCTACAAGGCCAAACCCTCTCTTGTCATTTGGCTTCTTTCCAATACTCAACATTTGATCAAGCTTTTCCGAACTTGAAGTCAACTTAGCAAGTGTATTTCTTGTCTCTTCAAGTTCCTTCTCCAACACCACTTTATTCACTTTAACAAGTGACACTTCCTCATCTAGATGAGTCACTTTAGTTCTTAGTTGGAGGTTATCCTTTTCCAATCTAAGGATATCATTTTCTCTCTCCTTCAAGGACTTTTGAAGAAATTCAATGAACTCTTGGTTATGCACCACGTTGTCACAAGAGTTCCCGGAGCATGATCCATCATTATCAAAGCTTCTCCCACTTGTGCTTGTGAGAGTCATATCATCAAGGCTTACAACACTCAAGCACGCTCCTCTTCGGTTTCCAAGTTCAAGGCCACCCATCTTGAAATCTTCAAGTGATAAACATTTGGTAATGGCTTGAGTTTCTTCATGGTAGGAACCCGGAAATGCGAAGTAGTTGATCTCACTAGCAACCGAGCTTGTGGAGCACTCTTCAACTACTTCAACTTCGCTATCACTCCAAGTAGGGATCATAGTTTCTCCTCCCTTCTTGTACTTCAAGTTACCACACATATTGGCAAGGTGGCCAACTCCACCACACTCAAGGCAAGGGTCATCTTTCGTTGACTTTTTCTTTTCCTCCTTCACCTTGGAGGTCATGCCCTTCTTTTAAGATTTTGTAAATCTCTTAAATCTCTCAACCAAGAGAGTCATCTCCTCATTAGAGTCATATATCTCCCTCTCAACTTTGGAGGTCAAATCACTCTCTATCATCTCAATGCCACTCATAGTGTTTAGGGAATGAGATAAATGCAAATGACTGTAACCAACAGAATGCATACAAATGCAAGACACACACAATCAAGAGCAAGGATCACCTAAATATATCTAGGAACCCGCTCTGATACCAATTGAAAATACTACTCAAGCCTGTGTCTAAACAACCTAGAGGGGGGGGGGGGTGAATGGGTTGTTAATCGATTATTACCAACTTTTTCTATTAGTCAAAATTAATCACAATTAACCCAAACAATCAAACAATAAAAATCAAGTAAAGTGCGGAAATATAAAGAACACTTGATTTTTACGTGGAAACCCTCCAAACGGGAAAAACCACGTGACTAGCCATGCTAGCCACTTGAGCCACAAAAATCCACTATATGAAAAGAAAGTTACACCCTCAAGTGATACTCGAACTCTCACTCTCGATAACCTCAGGCTATGGACACTAACACTCACCACTCTTGGTTCAATCCCTAGTGATATCCCCCGATTCACTACTCTTGGTGTGAGCACCTCCTAATCTACCCCACGTGCCTTTTACAGTGGCTCTTGGCAACCAATGCTTGCCAACCAACCTTTTGTTGCAAGACTTCAATGCTTGTGCAACTTCACCTCGAAGCCACAAGACTTTGACTCAATGAAGAGTATAAAAGTCTAAGTGAATGCGAGACAATATGCTCAAATGCAATAATATGTAAGACCACACACAAAATGCTTAACTAGATGTTATAATGCAATCTAACAACATAGTTATCAAATAATGCCTACATGCCTATACATAAGGACTCAATTAGATGCAAAGGGATTCTAGCAACCTAATTGTCAAACAAGTCCAACCAACACAAGTTATCACAATAAATAACAAGGGCAATAAATGTGCAATCAAGAAATGCAATCAACGAGGCATAAACAACAATGTCTAAATGCAAAACATAAAGACTTTGCTAGAAGGGCAATGTGGTCCCAAATTCTAGCTATCAATAAGAAACTCAATTAGTTGTGTAGAGATTTTCCAACAACCTAACTGTCAATTAAATCCACATGAACATTCAATAAAGCTTGACTAGATAAATAAACATTAATCTATCAACCTAATCATCAACCAATATCACAAGAATGTTCTAGGGTTATCTATTTAGGGAAAATCAACCTAATCATGTAAGCTATCACAAACAAACCCAATCATGCAATTTAGACTCATAAATATATGCAATAAAGTGAGTCCAGGTATTTAATCAAGCAATAAATACCTAATCTAGAGTAAGAAGAACAATAAATGATATTCAAGGAAGTTCTTGCTGACCTAGTCATGAAACAATGAAGACCCATGCTCAAATGATGTGGAATGATGCAAGAATGAGATGGGTTTTGGGTTTGGAGAGTTAATGAAGCTCAAGGAAGCTTTCTCTCTCAAGACTCTCTCTGTCTCTCTCTAGGGTTTCTGTAAATTTAGGAGAGTTGGGGAAGAAGAAGAGAAAGAGGGGTTTTTAAAGGTGGGAAAAATGGGCTGACTCGAAAAGACCAAAATGTCCCGTTTTTGGTGCCAGGCGACATGAGAGGCTACATGAAGTCGCCTATGAGAGGCTACATGAAAGTAGCCTAAGAGAGGCTACATGAAGTTGCCTACCATGTTTTCTAACGTTCTGGAGAAGAAAAACATGTCTGAGGTGACATTGGAGGCGACATGCACAAGTGGCCTTTCATGTCACCTAACACACTGGATAGCACACCAGCTCCAGAAACAAGCGACCCAAAACATGACCAAACGACATCGAAACCTTTCGTATGATATACTGTTCGAAAGGTATGGAAGTATACTTTCTACTCCAATTTACAAAATGAGGTTATGATGTCTTTAGAAAGAGTTATGGTCATTTAAGTGACCAAATATCAAAAACGGACAATAGCAGAGATGCTCTGTTTCAGTGGTCTCTTTGGAGACTTCAAAACCAAACCAAACGGTCATAAAATATTATAAATAATATACCGTTAGAAAGGTATGGAAGTCTACTTTCTACTCCAATTAACAAAACAAGATTTGGATAAACGTAGAATTATTTATAGTCAAAAGAGTGACCAAAGGTCAGAATTGGTCAATAACAAAATTCCCACAATCATGGTATAAAACCATGTAACCAAATAACAATCCAAGAGAGCACAAATGGAGCCTCTCTATGGTCACAAATTGCACTAAGACTCAAGCACACCAACATGCAAGTGCGGACATAACACAAGCACACCATCGTGCGAGTGAGGACGTTTCCGAACACAAATGAAAAACGTAAAACAAAACAACCACACGTAAAGACAAACAAATACGTGCTCGTGTGAGTTGTGTAACAGATGCACATATATACACAATAAATAGTACAAATACAATATGAACAAGGCATGCATGAAGTGTGTATGTGCACGTAAACTCTTCACGAGACAAAGTCAAGTGAGTATACCTTTTGCTCTTGAAGTCATGGAGATGCTCGGAAGGTTGCCGACAAGGACCTAAGCTACCCATTACACAATCATCCCCAATGTGGTGTGGTTTGTCATGAAATAAGCAAATCATAAAATCGAGGTCCTTACAGTTGACTTCCTAACGGATAGGAATTTTGAGGGTATTTCGGGATTGACCGACCTTAAGGCGGCAATTCTGGAGTTAAGCTCATTAGATCTGAAATGGTTGGTTACACTCACGAAGGTATTGATTAAGTTTTTTTAATTAAAAACCTGACAAAATAAACGATGGTTGAATGATATGGAATAAGAGTTATTCTAGAATATCATTTGATTGAGAATGTCTTGGTCCAACATGCAAAGACTTGACCGACCCTAAGGCGGCACTTCTTTGTGGTATGTTGGATTGTCGTTGTATAGTAACTATTTTGGGTATTTTTAGTTCGTTAGACATGTTCATGCATCATGTTTAAATTTATGCCAAAGCACTCGCACTTGTTTTTTAACAAATGACTGAATGAATGTTTTATTTATTTCAGCAATTATGTCTTCTGCATTACTTCAAATTCTTGCAAACGACAAATTAACTGGTGATAACTTCACTAAGTGGAAACTAAATATTAATGCAATATTGGTCACCAAAGACCTCAAGTTTGTGCCTACGGAGGAATGTCCTCCGGTGCCTACTGCCAATGCCACACGAACTGTTCGTGAGGCATACCAGCCATGGGTCTCATCTGATGAGAAGGCCCGAACATATCTGTTGGCTTCTATGACAGACGTGCTTGTGACAAAGCACGAAGCAATGACTACATCATTCAAAATTATGGAGTCACTGCAAGCTATGTTTGGGCAGCCTTCCGAGAAAAAGCAACACGAAGCTGTTCATTCCGTTATGCTAGCTTGCATAAAGGAAGGTACATCAGTTCGGGAACATGTCCTGAGCATGATGTACTACTTCAACACGGCAGAAGTCAATGGCTGGGCAATTGATGAACCCAGTCAAGTGAGTATCATACTAACGACTCTTCTGAAGAGTTTCGATCATTTTAAGAGCAACTACGGGATGAACAAGTTAAGGTTCAGTCTCACACAGTTGTTCAATGAGCTCGCTACTTTTAAGTCCTTGACTAAGTACAGCAAAAGTAAGACCGGTAAGTTAAATGTTGCCGAACCATCTTCCTCCAATAAAAAAAGAGGAAAAGGTCTGCTGGGAAGGCTGAAGGGTAAGCTCAAACCCAAGAAGGCCCAAAGCAAAAAGAAGGGCACCTCCACCGACCAAGTCAAAGAAAAATGTTTATGTTGTAAAAAGGTCGGGCACTAGAAGAGGAACTGTCTTCAGTACCTAGAGGATGTAGCCAAGAATAAGAAGAAAGGTAAATATGATTTACTTGTTCTTGAATTTTGTTTAGTGGAAGATGATTCTTCACCCTGGATAGTTGATTCGGGGGCCACTAACCATGTTTGTTCTTCTTTTTAGTGGACTGATTCTTGGACACAGCTAGAGGAGGGAGCCTTCTCAATAAGTGTGGGATCGGGGGATGTCGTGTCAACCAAAGCAGTGGAAGCAATAAGATTGCAATTTTTTTAATATTAATAGTTTTATATTATTGACCAATGTTTTTTATATTTCTGGATTTACACGGAATTTGATTTCCGTTTCTAAATTGTTAGAACAGTCGTATTCTGTTTCTTTTAATAATAAGTATGTTATTATTGGAAAGAATGGTCTGAATATTTGTTTAGGAATTAATGAAAACAATTTGTATGTGTTAAGACCGTTAATACATACTACACTGCTTAACACCGAAATGTTTAAGGTTGAAAAACAAAAAACTAAACTACATAAGATTTCTCCAGATAATGACACGTATCTCTGGCATCTAAGGCTTGGTCATATTAGCCTTGACCGGATAGACAGACTAGTAAAAAGCGGACCTTTAAGTGAGTTAAAGGTTGGCACATTACCTGTCTGTGAATCCTGTTTAGAAGGTACGATGACTAAGAGACCTTTTACTGGAAAAGGGCTTAGAGCTATAGAGCCACTAGAACTTATACATATAGATGTCTATGGACCGATGAATGTTAGAGCTAGGGGCGGCTATGAGTATTATGTCACCTGTATAGATGACTACTCAAGATACGGATATGTCTACCTGATGCAACGAAAGTCAGAAACATTTGAAAAGTTTAAAGAATTTCGAGCTGAAGTTGAGAATCAGTTAGGTAAGACTATCAAGTCACTGCGATCAGATCATGGAGGTGAGTACCTTGACTAGGAGTTTGAAGACTTCATGATCGAGCATGGGATAGTTTCCCGACTCACAGCTCCGGTACATCTCAGGAAAATGGTGTAGCGGAGAGGAGAAATAGAACCTTGATGGAAATGGTGAGATCTATGATTAGTTTCTAATCATTACAAAATTCCTTCTGGGATATGCGTTACAAACAACGGCAAATATTTTGAATGTAGTGCCATCCAAATATGTTCATAAGATTCCCCTAGAGTTATGGAATGGTCGTAAAGCTAGTTTGTGACATTTACGCGTATGGGGGTATCCGGCACACGTACTGAAGAACAAAAGTGGAAAATTAGACCCCAAGTCTATGGTCTACCTATTTAAAGGATATTTTAAGGAGACCATAGGTGGACACTTCTATAATCCAGAAGATAACAAAGTATTTGTATCGACAAATGCAACGTTTCTTTGAGGACAATTATATTAGTGACCATAAACTTCGTTCTAAGATTGTATTGAATGAGTTGGAGCCTGGTGAGACTAGTGCTTCATCAACAAGGGTTGTTGATCCACAAACATCTGATAGTCAGATGGTTCCTGGTCAGGATACACTATCACCTAGAGGTAGTGGGAGGGTTGTAAGACAACCTAAACGCTATTCAGGTATATGTGAGGGACAAAGTGTTGTCTATGCTGATAGTGTGGATGATCCATTGACATTTAAGAATGCAATGGAAGATCCTGATAAAGAGGAATGACTTAAAGCTATGAATTTCAAGATGGAGTCTAAGCACTCTAACTTAGTCAGGGATCTTATAGACTTACCGGATGGGGTAAATCCCATAGGGTGTAAGTGGATCTAAAAGAGAAAGAGATAAGTAGACCCTAAGGTAGAGACCTTCAAAGCAAAGCTAGTGGCTAAGGGTTATACTCAGGAAGAGGAGGTCGATTATGAAGAGACCTTCTCGCCAGTAGCCATGTTTAAGTCTATTAGGATTCTCTTATCCATTGCTACCGATTTCAATTATGAAATTTGGCAGATGTACATCAAGACTGCATTCTTGAATGGTAATCTTGACGAGAGCGTCTATATGATGCAATCAGAGGGATTCGTGTCTCCAGATCAAGAGCAAAAGGTTTGCAAGTTGCAAAGGTCCATCTATGGACTAAAGCAAGCAACTAGATCTTGGAACATCAGGTTTGATGATGTGATCAAAACCTATGGCTTTGAGCAGAACATATGAGCCTTGTGTCTACAAGCGCATCATTGACAAAAAGGTAGTTTTCTTGGTCCTATATGTGGACGACATCCTACTCATTGGTAATGATGTGGGAATGTTATCTGATGTAAAGGGCTGGCAGGCTACCCAATTCCAAATGAAAGATTTGGAAAAGGAGAGTTATGTTTTAAAGATCCAACTTATAAGGGACTGTCTCAGGCATCGTATATCGATAAGATTCTTGTGCAATTTTTGATGCAAAACTCCAAGAAAGGTAATTTTCCTTCTAGGCATGGAGTTCACTTGTCTAAGGAACAGTGTCCTAGGACACCTCAAGAAGTTAAAGATATAAGACGTGTACCCTATGCACATCAGTAGGTAGTCTCATGTATGATATGTTATGCCCGAGACCGGACATCTGCTATGTTGTGGGAGTAGTCAGCAGGTACCAGTCCAACCCAGGATTGGATCATTGAGTTACTGTCAAGACTATTCTAAAGTATCTTCGGAGAATGAGAAACTATATGCTAGTGTATTACGGACAGGATTTGATCCCGTTAGGATACACATATTCTGATTTTCAGTCAGACAGGGATTCTAGAAAATCCACGTCTAGATCAGTATTCACCCTAGATGGTGGAGCCATTGTATGGAGAAGTATAAAGCAATCCTGCATTGCTGAATCCACCATGGAAGCCGAATATGTAGCCGTTTGTGAAGCTGCTAAAGAGGCTGTTTGGCTCCGCAAGTTCTTGAGTGATCTGGAAGTTGTTCCAGATCTGGATAAGCCCATCACACTTTATTGTGATAACAGTGGTGCTGTGGCTAATTCCAACAAACCAAGAAGCCACAAGAGAGGAAAGCATATAAAGAGAAAGTGTCATCTCATTAGAGAGATAGTGCAGAGAGGAGATGTGATCGTCACCAAGATATCCTCACAAGACAATCATTCTGATCCATTTCCGAAGACCCTTACCGGCTAAAGTGTTTATGGGTCACCTCGATGGTCTAGGGTTACGAAACATGCCTCACATGCTTTAGTGCAAGTGGGAGATTGTTGGGGTTAATGCCCTAGAGATGTAATTTGTAAATGGGTTTATGAAATAAATAAATAAAAAAGTTCAATTCATTCTTGTTGTGGTGTTTGTTTTATAACTTGTGCATATATTAACATCCTAGATTGCTTGATGTAATCGCGAACTGTGTATATGAGAGTCATATACAGATGGATACAGTAAGAGACGTGCAATCTAAAGAGTCCATAGATAGCAAATAAAGCTGGGTACTTTATTTGTGGTTAATCTATAGCTGCGGTCCATTCCGTTATGTATGGTGATTCTATCCTGAATCATTCATATAAGATATGGGAATGGAGGCACCTTGTATGATGTGATCATATAGGACTGGGCCATGATCTATATGAATCTCTCACCAAGATCCGTTTACTGATGAGATTCATATATATCAACTAATGATGGCTATATGTGGGTGATCTTAATCCTGAGTGTCTTATCGACTCCTTCAGGTTAGATCGTGGTCTTTGATATACCATAGGTGAGGTCAGATGCAGTTCCTAATCAATATACTCCGTATGTTGGGATTGCGGTTTAGCTTGTGGCTGGGAAGGTTGTACACAATAGTGGAATCCACTCCTTTTTTATGAGAAGTAGATGGTAGTTCCCTTAAGGGTTGATTCAGGGTTTGGATAATATGAGTGCTCTCCTAATTTTGTGAGGAAATAGGATTTATTGTCCATTAGAGAATCAACGGTACTTAAAGGATATATGTAATTAGAGGGGTATAACAGACATTATGACCTAGCTCTAATTATGAACTGCTGTGGAGGATCACACCATGTGTAATGGCTATATCGATGGACACCGAGTTGTATCGGTCTGTGTAAAAATGTCTACAGTTGAGAGAGTGCAGCTTCGGGTTTTTAGCGGAATAACACCGAAGTTAATAATCAAGGAATATTAATTAAAGAGTTTAATTAATTATTCCAAATATTATTGGAGCTCAAAATACTGTTGGTCCATTAGGTCCCCTTGCTAGCCCGATCATTTTAGGTAACAAGGGTCACGGATAATTAATTGGACAGTCCAATTAATTGTGTTATGAAAGTGACACGTATTTATTCAGGGAATTAATTAAATGATGAGATTATTTAATTAATATATTAATAATTAAGAATTATTAATTAATTGTTAATTGGAGGTTACAGGTTCGAACCATGACTGAGACAAAGGATAAAATAATAGGATTATTTTATTTCCTAACTAAGTCAAGTGTTCAAGTCTTAGTGAACTAGAGTTATGTGGGATTTAGAATCCTATACTAACTTGGTCACTAAAATACTTATTATCTTATTTTAAATATATAGAAGATATATTTGAAAAGGATTAGTATTTTGTTTTAAGAAATATAAAGATATATTTAAAACAATGAAGACGAACCAATTGTGATGCACGTTGATATCACAATAGAAAAAGAGAAACAAGAAAGTGTGTGCAGCTAACAAAAAAAAAAACCAAGAAAGTGTGTGCAGCTAATACAAAAGAAAAACAACTAGGGATGTGCGGCCAAACTAGAAAAGCATTAAAAAAATGTTTTTTTTTTCGTTCTTTATTATTCAAGCGTGGCTGAATTCCATATACACAAAGCAAGAGTTGTTTTGTGTTGTTTCTTCTTTTCTCTAAATCCTCCATTCAAGTTCCTGAGTATGTGATGCACCCATATGCATTTACCTGTTTCAGGATATAGCGAGGAAGATTGGTGGTACAGACCATGAGCATATCGTAAAGTGAAGGAGCCTCCAAACGTTGGTAAGGTTCTAATTTTTTTAATATATTGATTACAATTTCCTGTGTTTACATATTGTATGTATTAGTTCCGGAAAAATAATTTCGATCCTAAGTTCACAGGTTCCAGATTTATTATGATCTGTATAAAAATTTTAAAACCTATTTCCGCTGCGTTACCAGTGAACGGGGTTCCAACAGACCAAAGGTGGATACTTCTATAGTCATGAAGATAACAACGTATTTGTATCGACAAATGCAACGTTTCTTGAGGATATCTATATTAGTGACCATAAAACTTATTCTACAATTGTAATGAATGAGTTGGAGCCTGGTGAGACCAGTACTCAGTCAACAAGAGTTGTTGATCCATTAACATCCAAGAATCAGATGATTCCTAATTAGGATACACTACCACCTAGACGTTGTGAAAGGTTTATGAGACAACCTAAATGCTATTTGGGTGTAAGTGAGGGACAAGATGTTGTCTCTTCAGATAGTGTGGATGATCCATTGACATTTAAGAATGCAATGGAAGATCCTGATAAAGAGGAATGGCTTAAAGCCATGAATCTCGAGATGGAGTCCATGTACTCTAACTCAGTCTGGGAACTTGTAGACTTCCCAGATGGGGTAAAACCCATAAGGTGTAAGTGGATCTACAAGAGAAAGAGAGGAGTAGAGGGGAAGGTAGAGACCTTAAGGTAAGGCTAGTGGCCAAGGGTAATACCTAGAAAGAGGGGGTCGATTATGAAGAGACCTTCTCGCCAGTAGCAATGTTTAAGTCTATTAGGATTCTCTTATCCATTGCTGCCTATTTTGATTATGAAATTTGGCAGATGGATGTCAAGACTTCATTCTTGAATGGAAATCTTGACGAGAGCATATATATGATGCAACCAGAGGGATTCGTGTCTCCAGATCAAAAGCAAAAGGTTTACAAGCTACAAATGTCCATCTATAGACTTAAGAAAGCATCTAGATCTTGGAACATAAGGTTTGATGATGTGATCAAAACCTATGGCTTCGACTAAAACGTCGACGAGCCTTGTGTCTATAAACGCGTCAATGACAAGAAAGTAGTTTTCTTGGTCCTATACGTAGATGACATCCTACTCAATGGGAATAATGTGGGAGTGTTGTCTGATGTAAAGAGCTGGCTAGCTAGCCAATCCTAATGAAATATTTGGGAGAGGCGAGTTGTGTTCTAGAGATCCAACTTATAAGGGATCGTAAGAACAAACTCATAGCACTGTCTCATGGATCGTATATCGACAAGATTCGATGCATTTTTCGATGCACTGCTAAAGAGGCTGTTTGGCTCCGTAAGTTCTTGAGTGATCTGAAAGTTGTTCCAGATTTGGATAAGCCCATTACACTTTATTGTGATAATGGTGGTGCTGTGGCTAATTCCAAAGAATCAAGAAGCCACAAATGAGGGGAGCATATAGAGAGAAAGTATCATCTCATTAGATAGATAGTGCAGAGAGGAGATGTGATCGTCACCAAGATAGCCTCACAAGACAATCATGCAGATCCATTTACGAAGACCTTGCTTGCTAAAGTGTTTGCAGGTCACCTAAAAGGTCTAGGGTTAAGAGACGTCTCCCATGCTTTAGTGCAAGTGGGAGATTGTTGGGGTTTATGCCTTGTTAACTGAAATTTTACTCAGGGTGAGAAATCTCAATTAACACGCTCAAAATCACTACCACGGAGGTGGTGGTCAAGGTAGAATGTATTCTAGTCAGTGATAGTTAAAAATGACAAAAAATACTATTATCAGTACCATCAAAAGAGAATGAACAAAAGAGAACAAATATCTCTCAATCTCTCTAGGGTGTAGTAGGGTTGTTGTCGTATGCCTGTCGAAAAGTAGTCTCCATTCTTCTTCTCTTTTTCTCCATTTATACATAGTTTTGTAGGTTAAATAACCTGATTCTCCCCTTGATTTTCTCCGTCTCTCCCCTCCTTACCGGGCAGGATTCCTCATTTAAATGTCATTGACTTTGAGTTAATAGCTGAATAGAGGATATCTTGGGGGAGATCAGTTTGTTTCCTCTTTGGACTCGAATACTTGTTCTGCACGTACGTTATGTTTTCAGATATGATCCAGTGTATCTTTGTATCTTCATAGCATGATCCTTCATAGAGGTCATTGAATATGGTATGTATGGCGAGGTAGATCAGATAGCGAGGTAGATTAGTGTCTTGGTTTCGATATTCAGGTGCTTAATCTAGCTAGGAGCTCGATCTGGCCTCTCTTGATTTCTCAGAGCTTGATGTGTCCCCCCTGCAGATACTCCTCTATGACAACGGGGTTTTGGCGAGCTTCTGGAGAGGTTGCGAGGTAATCTCGACCTTGGGGGAGCTTCCTGATTTTTAGGTTTGGTGACGCGGGCTCGATCTGGTCGCGTCGGACTCTACTCCGGGTGTTTCTGGAGCTCGCCTTTATTTCTGTGAGGTGGTACCGTAGCTCGATTTTTGGAAACGTGATCTTCTGGTGGATGACCTCGGGCTTGGAATCAGACTAGGAGGGTGAAAAACTTCCTATTGGTCCCTAGCCAAATTTGGTTATTAACAGAAGTCCCCTCTGACTTGAACGCCGGTGATTGAGTTTGGGGTTGGAGTCAGATTTCCCATTTTATTTGGGGAATTTTTCCTTCTTTACCGTTAAAAGAACCTTGGGGCAAATCTTCCCATCAATTGCACAAGTGAAGTGGCGAGAGCTGACCGGTTTATTCCCAAATTAATCGGGCTGCGTTACGGCAGTTCCCGCGATTTGAGGCGATCTTAACCTGAAGATTTTGATGGCCCATGCTATTGCTCTATTGCCTATTTATACTGGGTTACTCCAATGCCTTCCTCATACCTTTCAAATTTCAAATTTTCTCAAGAAAAAACCTTATTTTGAGCATATTTCTTTTCTTGTTCTTCATCCTCCCAGACTTCATTCCATTATGTCTAAAGCCATTCACGACTCCATTAACTCCATTGTCGACTGCGAGGAGGTCATCAGCCTTGCCCACGGAAAGCAAGTACGAAGTAGCCTAGATAGTGATGATTCTCCGCCAAATCTGCAACGTCGGCGTTCGAACAGGAACGTGTCCATTTGGACCAGGTTTTCTAATCATCCCGACCATCATTTGGAGTTAGTCGATGAAGATTATGATAGAGAAGTTGGTGGCGATGCCGTGGGGGAACGTCGAGTCCCGGCTGCTGGTCCCCCTTTGGAGAGGCTTTCTCCCTATGACTTCAGGGTTGTCCTTGAACTCTATCGTTGATCCGAACTTGATTGATCATTTGAGGTCTAAGTACGGCATTCCTAACAGTGTTTCTATCTCAGTTCCTTCGAAAGGCTATGAGTCTTTCAATCCCTCCAACGGCGAGCTTCTGATTCATGTGGCAGCTCTCAAGAACGGGGTAAGGTTTCCTCTTCATCCTGCCCTTCGACGAGCTCTCAACACCATCCAGCTCGCCCATCTCATGTTGACGCCTGGATTCTTGAGGCATTTGATTGGATTCCTCGTGCTGTGGAGGGAACAATACCAGCTGAGCAATGTGATGAGGGAGCCCGAAGCAGAGGAGCTGGCCTACCTTTTTCAAATCGGGAGCCTCTCCGGGGCTCCCCGAGGTCAGTTCTATACGAAAGCCAAGAACAAGCTCAACTTTATCATTCCCAGGGCTTCCAAGAAAGATCCTACCTGGAAAGAATAGTGGATCTTGGTAGGGGTGACTGGGGGAGCTCCATTTTTATTGGGGGCCATGAGTTCGATGTCCCCACAGTTTTCAGCGACAGACCATCGTAGGGACCGGGATTCCCTGCCATCTGAGTCTGAAGTTGTTTTGAAGGCCATTCTAGCCAGGAACTACTTGAACCTGAAGTACCCAACCGCAGAAGCCTTCGATCCCCGTAGGGTGAATCAATACCTGTGGATCTCCGATGCTATTCCACGTAAGTAACACTGAATCGTCTTGCTTTGTCTTGTTGACCAGCTCAATTACTGACATTCCCCTTTTGTTTCGTTTACTTATAGTTTTTGTTGTTAAGCCAGCTTCTCGTGAAGCTCAGCAGCTTGGGCAAGCTCGCACTCCTCCCTCATCCATCAGACTGATGCGGGGGGCTTTTCCTGCCACCTCGGAGAAGGAAGGGCTGATTGTTTCGATCGGGATTACGCCTGCTCCTACTTTATCGCCCTTCCAGGTAAAATCCAAGATGGCTACCTTTGCGTTGTAGGCTTGCAAAGTGATAAACAGAGGGGCTTCCGTTTCTCCGGCAGCTGGTGTTACTACTTATGATTCTTCCTCTCCCTCTGCTGCTACTGTTGCTTCATCTGCTCTTCTAGCTGATGCCGCTGTGATACCAACCCCCCGAGCTTTGAAGGACTTTGAAACGGGTGTCGTAAGGATTCCCCCTAGTCGCTCTAGCTCTCAGTCGAGCTCGACGGGGCAGGACGAGGTCTTGGAACAATACATCGCATCCTGCCCGGGTGGCGGGCTCTCTGGGATGGCATCGATGCCCGTTAATGTCTTGCTCACCAAGGGATCTGCTGTCTTAGCCCAGGTAATTGTTCTTTCTCTGTAATACTTCTGAGACTGCCAACTTAATCGATTTCTAACCTTGGCTTTGTATCTCATAGGCCTTCAAGTTTAACGTGGCTATGAGCCACCAGGTAGCCCACCTTCGTGATCGGGCTGCCAAAGCTGAAGCCAAAGCTGAGAGAGCCATGGGTTTACTCAAGCGGGCTCAAACATTAGTGGAAGAGATGACCTCTAGCCAAGGAAAGATGGAGACCGAACTGGCAGAGCTTCACTATGATTATGAGAGGACGAAGCTGTCCTTTGATCGAGAAATTCTCCAGTCTACCCGGAGGCCCAAACAGAGGGACTCTTGGAAAACCTGAAGCTAAGAGGTTGGACCTTGAGAATCATGATTTGATTGCCCAGGTGGCCAAGTTGCAGGCTGATGCGGAGACCTCCTTTAGTGATGGATATTTCTATGCTTCCTTTCAGGTTGCAGAGGCTCTCCCTCTTCCATTTGATCTATCCTCCATCGCCGGTTGGGATAGAGAGGAGATAATGACCAAAGGTGCTGAACTATCTCACCCTGAAGATGGTGAAGCGGTTCCTCCTAGCCAGGTAGGTACTGGAAAGCAGCCCGTCCAGGCAAACCCTCATCTTCATTCTCCAGTATTTATTACTTCAGGTCCTATGGAGTCTTCAGGTAAGGTTCTGCCCACGCAGTCCGAAAGAGATCACCCAAGTGCCGAGAAAGGAACAAGGAGCCTGCCTGAGAGATCCTCTGGAACAAAATTGGAGGTTGACAGGAGCCAGACGGGATCCATGGCTGCTCTTCTTGATGTGGCTATCCCTCCTAAGGTCATGGCAGTGATTAACGAAGTCTTGGAGGAGGATCCAGATGATCAGCAGGAGGAACCTTTGGAGGGAGTGACAACTAGCGAGGGTAACCAAGATGGGCGACCACCTAAATGAGGAGTCGATAGGCGGGGATCGACATGAGGGAGGAGGAGTAGCAAGGGGAAATCAAAAGGGCTCCTAAGCTACCGGTTCATGATTTGCCTTGATTTCCTGGAAAAGGGGGTGGACACCCCACTTTACTCATGAGTAGTTTAATCAATCTTTTTTCTTTTTCATGTAGCTCGAAACTGGGGTTTGGGCTCCATGTTTGATGACATGTATCCTTTACCAGGGGTAGGCTCCCTTATGGTTAATAAAAGTTTAGTTATGATTTCATTCGCATTTGTTTTGACTATTCCCAATAACGAGCTTCCATCTTGATGTAGAACTCCTTGTTTTATTTCTGATCCTGACCATGAGTCAAACCTGCATCTTTGATGATGATTCGTTCATACTTCAATCTGGCTTCGTAGGGAACTCTTATCGAGATGATATTAATCCTACAAACGAAACAAGTATTTATATTTAAATCAGTTTCAGGAGAGATAGCCCGATCGAGGCATTAGGGGGCTGTCTACCTATTTCCTGATCTCGAAGTCTAGATGGCAACTATGCTCTTACACTCAGACCCTTCTTGGGGGTGGTAGCCTGACAAAGGCATCAGGAGGGCTGTCTAGCTATTTCCTAGTCTCGAGGTCTGGATGACAACTATGCTCTTACACTCAGACCCTTCTTAGGGGTGGTAGCCCGACCAAGGCATCAGGAGGGCTGTTTAGCTATTTCCCAGTTTTGAGGTCTGGATCGCAACTATGCTCTTACACTCAGACCCTTCTTGGGGGTGGTAGCCCGACCAAGGCATCAGGGGTAACGAGGGGGCTTCTCCGGCTAGTCTCTGGTCTCGAGGTCCTGCTGGCAATTATGCTCTTACGCTTGGACCCTTCTTGGCAGCGGGTGGTGCCCGGCCAAGGCATCAAAGGAATGAGGGGGTTTCCCCGACTAACCTCTGGTCTTGAGGTGATGATGTCAAATTTTCCAGTCAAATATGTAGATACTAAGGTTGAACATAATCGGAGATAAAGAAAAAATGCAGACTTTATTGATGATCGAGGTGTAGTACATCATTATTAGGGATTTTATTGAAACCTAAATAGGGGTAATCTGCTTGATAGCTCTCTGCTTAGGGGTAGAATTTTCTCAAATGATCTGCGTTCCAGGTGTGATTGATGGGTCATTCATCCATGTCTTCGAGCTTGTAGGCTCCATTGCGAGCAACTACCTTTATCAAGTATGGCTCTTCCCAATTGGGGCCTAGGACTCCATCTGACCTTTTCCAAGTATTCAGGTCACTTTCCTTAGCACCAGATCCCCTTCTTTGAAATTTCAGGCTCTAACCTTTCGGTTGAAATACCTAGTGATCTTGCTCTGGTAGATCGCTAGTTTCTCAACTACCTGGCCTTGTTTCTCTTCTAGGAGGTCTAGGTTAGCTTGGAGCTTGACTTCGTTGCTTCCGGGTTCAAAATGCTACACCCTGAATGAGGTCAATTTATGCTCGATGGGGAGGACCGCTTCAACTCCGAAAGCCAGGGAGTAAGGTGTCTCCTTGGTAGCTGTCCGCTTTGTAGTTAGATATGCCTAGAGGACCTCGGGCAGTTCTTCAGCCCATTTGCCTTTTTTCTGCTAGTTTCTTCTTCAGAAGTTTCTTGATAGTCTTGTTGGTGGATTCCACCAACCCGTTGGTCTGAGGATGGGCAACTGAAGCGAGCCTGAGGTCGATTCCCAATCCTTTGCAGAAGTCTTTGAATCGGGCGTTGTCAAACTGCTTGCCCAGGTCAACCACAATGATGAGAGGGATCCCGAATCTACAGACCACATTAGTTTTGATGAACTTGGTCATATTCTTTTCTGATATTCGAGAAAGAGGCTCGGCCTCGACCCATCTTGTGAAATAATCGATAGCCACGATAGCATATTTAAGTTGTCCAGTAGAGGTGGGAAGTGGTCCAATTAGGTCAATCCCCCACATGGCAAAGGGGTAGGGTGAACTGAGAGGACAGTCGCTCTGGTGGCAAGTGGTTCAAGTTCGAAGTCCTTTGACATGGCTTGCAAGATCGTACAAAGCTTCTTGCATCTTGGTGGATGGTCGACTAGTAGTACCCCATACGGAGCACTTGATACACTAAAGCCTCTCCACCGATGTGGTTCCCGTAATCCCCTAAATGAACCTCTCTTAGCGCCCATTTAGCGTCATCAGGATGTAAACACCAAAGTAGGGGGAGGGATCTACCTCTCATGTAGAGTGTCCCATCTATAAGGCAATATCGGACAAAGAGCCTTTTGATTCTTCGGGCATGATCGGGCTTCTCATGAAGCTTTCCCTCTTGGAGGTAGGCAACGATCAGGTCCATCCAGCAAGGCTGACGATCCAGGGAACAGATATCCTTACTTGCGGCTATGCTTGGTTGAGAGATCACTTGGAAGGGAACTCCTCGCGGTAAGGATTGACCTCTATTTGCGGCTATCTTGGCTAGAACATTCACGCTGTGGTTTTGGTGTCGAGGCACCTGATCGATCTTGAATCCCCGAAATTTATTTTTAAGTGACTAAGCTAGCTTTAGGTAAGCGGCCATGTTATCTCCCTTTGCCTGTTATACCCCAGACACCTGGTTGACTACAAGTAATGAATCGCTTTTGATTTCTAGGTAGTTGGCCTCTAGTTCAATGGCTGCTTTCATTCTAGCTAGGAGGGCTTCGTATTCCACTTCATTATTGGTGGCTTTGAATTCGAATCTGAAGCAGTGACAGAATTAAGTCCCCTCTGGGTCTATTAAGACCACACCAGCTGCTCCCCCTACTTGCCCAGATGCTCCATCTGTATAGAGGGTCCAAGGCTTGCAATCTTCTGGCCAATTATCGATCTCGGAAATTTTCTCAGGGACCATATTCGATGTTGCGGGGTTTACTTGACCGGGGAGTGCTAAAAATTCATCTACGAAGTTTGCCAAAGCCTGCGCTTTAATCGTGGTCCTAGACTTATACTTAAGTCGAACTGAGTGAGCTCTAGGGCCCATAAGACTAGCCTACCAGATATGTCCGGTCTTTTTAAGAATTGGCGGAGAGGTTGGTCAGTCACCACTGTTATTGAATGAGCTTGAAAATAGGGACGGAGCTTCCTCGCTGAGGTCACCAGAGCATAGGCGAGCTTTTCTAGGAGAATATAATGTTTTTCTGACTTGGTTAAAGCATGACTCACATAGTATATGGGCCTTTGAATCCCGTTACCACACTCTTTGGCCAAAGCTCCACTTACTGCAGTTTCTGAGACGGCCAGGTAGATTTGCAGTTCCTCTCTGGAATTCGGCTTGACTAACAGTGGCGGGCTTGTTAGGTATTTCTTTAAGGCTTGGAAAGCTTGCTCGCTTTCCGGGCTCCATTTCATGTTTCTCCCTTGCTTGATGGGTTTGAAGAACATGAGGCACTTATCGGTGGAGCGAGAGATGAACCTGTTGAGTGCTGCTACATGCCCGATCAAGATTTGAACCTGTTTGAGTGATGTGGGGGATTCCAAGTCCAAGATAGCTTTGATTTTTTCTAGGTTGGCCTCTATGCCTCTTTCATGAACCATGAAACCTAGAAACTTCCCCGCTGTTACTCCGAAAGCGCACTTGGAGGGGTTCAACTGCATCTGGTTTTCTCTTAGGATTAGAAAGGTCTTGCGAAAGTCTTCCCAATATCCTTCTGCAATTAGTAATTTTGTGATCATGTCGTAGATGTAGACCTCCATCCTCTTTCCAATCTCTGGCTTGAACAGCTTACCAACCAGCCGCTAGTATGTAGCCCCCACATTCTTTAAGCCAAACGGATTTACTTTGTAGCAATACAAACCCTGCCCAGTAATGAAGCTAGTCTTATCTTGGTCAGCTGGGTGCATATTAATCTGGTTATACCCCGAGAACGAGTCCATGAAACTAATAAGTTTATTTTCGGACGTGGAGTCGACTAGCTGATCGATCTTTGGTAAAGGAAAGCTATCTTTTGGACATGCCCGGTTGAGGTCGGTGTAATCGACACACATACGCCATTTCCCATTCGCCTTTGTAACCATGACCACATTGGCGATCCATTCGAGGAGCCCTCTGATAAACCCTGCCTTGATCAATTTGTCTACTTCTTCCTGCACTGCAGCGTTCCTCTCAGCGTTAAAGTGCCACCTCTTCTGTTTGACGGGCTTACGGGCTTGACTGTTAGATCTATCGCTAATCGATGGGCGGCCAATAATACCGGGATCCTGGGCATTTCATTGTGGCTCCAAGCGAAGATGTCACTGAATTCTCTAAGAAGCCCAATCAAGCCTTCTTTCACTTCTGGTTTGAGGGTAGCTCCGACCTTGGAGGGATCGTCACTTCTTATGGGTATCCCCTCTAGTCTATCTATGGGCTACCCGCTGGCCCATTCCTTGCTCTGTTCTTCCTCATAAGGCATAATGGGTTCGCTCTCTGGATGCTCCACGGGCTCCATATCATCCTGGATTATCCTGGGATACCTCCATATCTTCCTAGATTATCCCGGACTGCCTTCATGTCCTGGATTGTTGCAATTTGTATGAACTGTTTTGCTAAAGCTGTAGGATTAGCGGACACTGGGTAGCACTTCCTAGCTGCTTGTTGATCTCCGCGAACCTCTCCCACATTGGTTCCTACTAGGAACTTCAGGACATTGTGGTATATACACAAGACACCCTTCAAGGAAGAGAGGAATGGTCTTCCTAAGATGGCGTTGTAGGCCGATGGGGTGTCAACCACAACAAAGTCCGTCATAACATTGTGTTGGAGAGGTATGGTTCCGACGATCACAGGGAGGATCTTCGATCCCATCGGGATGACCGAATCCCCTGTAAATCCATAAAGCGGAGTTGTACAGCTATTGTAACACCATTGCTTCAGGTTTAGTTTTTCCAAGGTATCTTTGAAGAGAATATCTATATTGCTGCCCGTATCTACGAGCACACGATGGACCATACAGTTGGCAATCTTTATCGTGATCATCATGGGATCATCATGAGGCTGCATGGTGTTGAAGACATCTGCTTCAGTGAAAACGATCTGTGCTGATTGGGAGGGCTCTGCCAGTCTTTGACTGACCTTGAAGGTACCCCGACCTTCTTCTACATGGGGAATCTTCCTTGTGTTGTTTTTTCTGGAATTATTTGAGGTACCGGCCAATGTGGGACCTCCGCTGATGGTGTGTATCACCTGTATCTGTTGCATTAAATCAGCTTGTTCCCCTTTTCTCTTCTCCGCGTGTTCACGGATCTCGGCTTGTACCTCTCATCCTGTCTGAATATTGTCTCTGACCTGCTGTAAAAACTCAATCAAACATCCTCCCCTTATCAGGGCTTTGATCTGGTTGCACAAATTATAACATTCTGATGTGTTGTGGCCCACGTCTTCATAGAAGTCACAGTACTTGTACCGATTCCTCCTGTAGACGGGGGCTTTCATGGGCGCGGGCTTTTGGAGTAGCCCCTTGTCCCGTATTGCAAGGTAGACTGTTTCACGGGAGGAGTTCAAGGGAGTGTAGTAATCATACCCTTTCTCGTCTCGCATTATGGGGGCTACGGTCCTAGGGGGAGGCGAAGCTCACGGAGGGGTTTGTCTTACTGGATATCTTTCTTGTCTGAGTTGAATTGCGGGGAAATGGTACGTTGATCTATTTGAAGGTTTGTTTTAATTTTTCCAGAGCTGGCTCAGATTTTGGAGCTTCTTTTTTCTGGCGCTTTGTCGTTCTCATATCATTGTGTTCCATCTTGACTTTGAGCTGTTTGTCGAACTCGACCTGCTCAAGAGCCCTGTCATAGGCCTCCTGGTAAGTCTCTGGAGGTCTCTTAGCAAAGGAACGGAAAAGTTTTCCTGCCCACAAGTTCCGCCTGAAATTGGCGAGAGTCTCTTTTTCGGCAAAGACTCCCATTTGTATGACTTCTTTGTGAAAATGCTCCACGTATGATCGAAGTGTTTCACCTCGCTTCTAAATCACATATTAGAGGTGTATGGGATCTTTTGGACGAGGTTTGACTCCTTGGAATTGCGTAGCAAAAGTCTGTTGATAGCTTTGTGAAAGAATCCACGCTACCAGCAGGCAGTTTCTTGAACCAAGTTTTTACGTAGTCGGTTAAGGTCGTTGGGAACATCCTATACATAACTGCTCTGGTGGTATTCTGGACCTCCATCTATTGGACGAAGCTCTCCTAGGTGGCTTAAAGGGTCTTCCATTCCGGAGAACTTATCTATTGGCATTCTAAATTTTGGTGAGAGCTCCGCTTCCCGGATCCTCCTTGTGAAGGGAGCGTTCATCTAGCTTAATGGATCCTTCTTATCCTCCTTGTTCTTCCCCTTTCTTATCTGCTGGACCTTTTTCTGTAGCTTTGCCAGCTGATCCCTCAGTCAGCTTGTTCCTGGGTTTCTTTGAATTGACCTCGGATCCTTCGCTGTCGGATCCCTCCGCTGAACTGGCGACCTCTACCTGATCCTCTTTATGGGCAGGATCCACTCAGGAGGTTTGTCGGCTTCCTTCCTCTTAGGCTCGGGCTTCTCTTCTTGAGGCAGTCTGGTGAGGGGCCTCTCGTTGCTCTCAGGTTAGTGCATCTGATGCAGACTAAACTAGCCTAGGCTGATATGATGAAGGTCTTCCTAGAACTAGGGGCATGGGTCCTTGCCTATCCCGGATCGAAGGTTGGAGCCCAGTCCTATCGCGAGCTGGCTCTGGAGGAGAAGGTCCCAGGCAGTCGAAAGCAGGCTCTCTCTGATCATTTAGGTTTGTTGGTTGGACTGTGATGCCTTCGGCGAGCAAGCAAAGGTGAACAGTTTCCACGAAGGCTGCCGCTTGTTGGTAAAGCGCGGCCTGGCTTATCATAGGTGGCCAGAAGCCCGCGCATTGGTCGTCTGGACCGGAGCTTGACTGCGATGTCCAGACTTCTTCCCCCTCCATGGGGCCTTTCATATTGGCATCGCCGAAGGTTGTTCCGAAGCTCTGTGTTGTCCTTGGGATGAGCGGAGCCTCATGGTTCCTGTAAAACAATGAAAATACACATTGTTGATTTGATTAACAGGGTGTGGGTTTTCCCATAGGCAGCGCCAGAAAGTGTAACCTGAAATTTTACTCAGGGTGAGAAATCTCAATTAACACCCTTAAAACCACTACCACGGAGGTGGTGGTCAAGGTAGAATGTATTCTAGTCAATGCTAGTTAAAAATGACAAAAAATACTATTATCAGTATTATTAAAAGAGAATGAACAAAAGAGAACGAAAATGTTTTCTTTATTCTTATCAATGGTGTATCATTTACAAATATCTCTCAATCGCTTTCAATCTCTCTAGGGTGCAGTAGGGTTGTTGTCGTATGCATGTCGAAAAGTAGTCTCCATTCTCCTTCTCTTTTTCTCCATTTATACGTAGTTTTGTAGGTTAAATCAACTGATTCTCCGCTTGATTTTCTCCACCTCTCCCCTCCTTATCGGGCGGGATTCCTCGTTTAAAGGTCATTGACTTTGAGTTTATAGCTGAATGGAGGATATCTTAGGGGAGATCAGTTTGTTTCCTCTTTGGACTCTAATTAGCATGATCCTTCATAGAGGTCGTTGAATATGATATGTATGGCGAGGTAGATCAGATAGCGAGGTAGATTAGTGTCTTGGTTCCGATATTCAGGTGCTTAATCTAGCCAGGAGCTTGATCTGGCCTCTCTTGATTTCTCAGAGCTTGATGTGTCCCCCCTGCGACTACTCCTCTATGACAACGGGGTTTTGGTGAGCTTTCTGGAGAGGTTGCGAGGTAATCTCGACCTCGGGGGAGCTTTCTGATTTTAGGTTTGGTGATGCGGGATAGATCTGGTCGTGTCGAACTCTACTCCGGGTGTTTCTGGAGCTCGCCTTTATTTCCGTGGGGTGGTACTGTAGCTCGATTTTTGGAAGCGTGGTCTCCTGGTGGATGACCTCAGGCCCGGAATCAGACTAGGAGGGTGAAAATTTTCCCTTTGGTCCCTAGCAAAATTTTGCTATTAACATGCCTTAAAGCTTTTAATTTGTAAATGGAATGTAAACATAAATAAAAGAATAGTTTAATTCATTCCTCTTATGTCATATATTGTGTATAACTTGTGTATTTAACATCCAAGATTTCCGGATATAATTTCAAACTGAGTATATGATTTTCATATACAGATGTATTCATTTTGAAACGAGCAATCTAAAGAGTCCGTAGATAGCAAATAAAGCTAGGTACTTTATTTGTGGTTAATCTACAGCTGCGGTCCATTTCGTAGTGTACAGTGATCCTATCCTGGATTATTCATATGATGATATGAGAATGGAGGAACCTTGTATGATGTGATCAAATAGGAATGAGCCATGATCTATATGAATCTCTCACTAAAATCTGTTTAACGATGAGATTCATATATATATGAACTAATGATGGCCATATGTGGGTGATCTTAATCCTAAGTGTCTTATCGACTCCTTCATGTTAGATCGTGGTCTTTGATATACCATGGGCGAGGTCAGAGTTGCATTCCCGATCAATATGCTCTGTATGTTAGGATCACGGTTTGGCTTGTGGCTGGGAAGGTTTGTACACAATAGTGGAATCCACTTCTTCTTACGAGAAGTAGATGGTAGTTCCCTTAAGGGTTGATTTAGGGCTTGAACAATATGAGCGCTCTCCTAATTCCGTAAGGAACGTAGGATTTATTGTTCATTAGAGAATCAATGGTACTTATTGGAAAGATATAATTGGAGGGGTATAATGGACATTATGACCCAGCTCTAATTACAAACTACTTGTGGAGGATTATAACATATGTAATAGCTATATCGATGGACACCGAAAGTTATTGGTTTGTGTAAAAACATCTACAATTGAGAGAGTGCAGCTTCGGGTTTTTAGTGGAATATCACCGAAGTTAATAATTATGAAATATTAATTAAAGAATTTAATTAATTATTTCTATGGATTAGTGGAGCTCAAAATACTGTGGATCCATTAGGTTCCCTTGCTAGCCCGATCATTTTAGGTAACAAGGGTCACGGTTAATTAATTAGATTGTCCAATTAATTGTGTTACGAAAGTGACACATATTTATTGGGGAATTAATTGAATAATGAGATTATTTAATTAAAGAATAATGGTGATTGAATAAATTAAATAGTAAGATTATTTAATTATGTTATTAATCACTAAATGGAAAATGTTAATTGATATTTGATTTTGAATAAAATAAGATAATATGATTATTTTATTTTATTAAATTAAATATTTAATTTTGAATTTAAAGAGTTTGAGTTCAAATCAAAAACATAATTAATATCTTTAAAGATATCAGATATCTTAACAGATTTAATTAATTAGTTTTATAATATATATATATATATATGATATATGTTTTTGGAAACTATAACACAACAGTAAAAACGTACAATCAAAAGAGTTTTGAGCGTTCAGAGAAAAGAAAACAACATAGAAGTGTTCTAGGGTTCCGCCAAAAAGGAAAAAAAATGTTTTTTTTTCTTCTTCTTTTCTCTGTATTCTCCTGTTATTCCTAAGTACCATGACGCGCCTACATGTCGTTACCAATTCCGAGAGATAGCCAGGAAGATCAAGTGGTTCAAACTAAGAGCAGATCGTATTAAAGAGAAGGAGCCTCCTACGTAGGTATGAAGAAAACTGTTTCTTCTCTTGTCTTTTATGTTTTGATTTCGATTCCTTTTGTTTTTTTCTTTTCCGAAAAATTGATCCTAGGGTTTACTGGTCGTAGTTTCAGTATTTCATTAAAATAATTATTTAAAAAACGTTCTTCCGTTGCGCGATCGGTAATCTGGGGTCCCTACACAGAGGCTGAAAAAACGGATAGCCACCCTCAACCGGTTCATCTCAAGATCGATTGACAAATGCCTACCTTTCTTTCGGGAAATCAAAAAGGGAAAGGCCATGACCTGGGGACCGAAAAGCTAGCGAGCCTTATGCGAGCTTAAGGACTACCAGACCAACCCGCCTCTGCTAGTCAAGTCCCTACCAAGAGATGTGCTGCAATTGTACCTGGCGGTGTCAGCCACAACAACCAGCACAGTACTGGTCAAAGAATACAATGGGGGACCCAAAGGCCAGTCTACTATGTCAACCGATCATTCAGAAAGTCAGAAAACAACTACACTCAGTTGAAGGAGTTAGCCCTCTCATTAGTCAAAGCCTCTCGAAAGTTGCGTCCCTACTTTCTGGCCCACACAATATCGGTCATAACCTATCGACCCCTTAGGCAGTTCTCGCAGTGGCCCGACGTGTCAGGCCGCCTCATTTTGTGGGCGTTGAAGCTCACCCAGTATGAGATCCAATTCAAGCTAAAAACCACCATCAAGTGACAGGCTCTAGCAGATTTTGTGGCAAAATTCAATGGCAGCGAACCAATGGACCAACTTCAAAGACCAACCTCCCAACTAGGGCAGAAAGATAGGACAACCAAGAAGTGGCCCGTAGAGGCCAAAATATGGACATTTTACGTAGATGAGGAATCTAGCTAGCAAAGATGCAGAGCCGAGATTATCCTGACTGACCCCGAAGGAGTTAAGTGTTACCATTGCTTCAGATTTGAGTTCTTTGCAACAAACAACGAGACATGGTATGAAGTGCTCCTGGCAGGCCTGAGAGCTACCCTGGATCTCGGGGCAAAGTTCCTGGTCACCAAGAGTAACTCCCTGTTGTTGGTCAGTCAGGTCACAAGCGCTTACCAGGCCAAAGGGGAAAACATGGTGGCTTATCTAGAAAAGGCCAAGGAAATGATGGGGAAATTCAAAGGAGTTAAAGTCTAGCAGGTACTTAGGATAGAGAATCACCGGGCGAACGTGCTTACGAAAATCGCTACCAGGAACGGTTAAAACTTACCAAATGGGGTCCCACTATAGCTTCTACCATGGTCAAGCATTACAAAGGGGGGAGAAGTCCATCCGGTCGAGAGGCTCCCATGTTGGATGGATCCTATTGCCCAATACCTGCATGACAACTCGTTACCAAGTGACCTGGTAGAGGCAAAGAGGTTGAAAAGAAAGAGGGTGAGATATTGCTTGATCAAAGCACACCTCAACAGGAAAGGGAAATCCCTGCCATTGCTGAAGTGTCTCAACCCCGAGGATACTAAGTGGGCTTTGAGAGAAGTCCATTTGGGGACTTGTGGCCACCACTCAGGTACTAAGGATGGGTTATTTCTGGCCAAGCCTCCATGAAGACATAAAGATGTTTGCCCGCTCATGCGCCCTCTGTCAGAATGTGGCTAATCTAACGCACCAGCCTCTGAAGGAGCTCTCCTCAATCAGTGCCCCCTACCCATTAGCAATGTGGAGGGTGGACCTAATTGGACCATTGCCAACCACACTCTGACAGATCAAGTATGCAATAATGGAGATCGACTATTTTACCTGATGGATGGAGGCTAAGGCGTTAAGCCACATCACAGAGACCAACACAACCGCCTCTAAAAGGAAGAATGCGGTGTGCCAGTTTGGCACGCCAAAAGTCATCATCACTAATCTGGGAAAGTAGTTTGACAATTATAATTTCAGAGATTTCTATAAGGGGTTAGGGATTGAGTACCGCATCGCCTCAGTCGCCCATCCCTAAACTAATAGGCTGGTCAAATCAATGAATAAGACAATCAAGAAGTTGTTGAAGAAGAAATTCCAAGAGAAGAAGGATGGATGGGCAGAAGAGATGCTGATCGGGCCAAATATGTAGTATATTTAGGCCCTCAGATGCTTACCTTATGTTCTGTTTTCATGCGTTTTTGTATCTTTAATGGGTTGTTTTGTGCGTATTTGTAGGAAATGATGCAAAGACAGGTTTGGAAGCATGTTGCAGTGATTCCGACAGAAAAAGGGCTAAAGTAAAGGCAAAGGAGTACAAACAGCTCTACAGTGCAGGTCCAGTGCGGGTCAAAGATGGGTCGCAACCGCACTCTGACCGCACTCCAGCCGCACTCATATTCATAGCCGGGACAGGATGCAAGTGAAAAGATAAAGTACGGGTACAGTGCGAGTCATCCAACCGCACTTAACCCGCACTAATGCCAAACCAGAGAAACTGATGTCGCACCTAACGATAAAGTGCGGGTACTGTGCGGGTCATCCAACCGCACTCTACCCGCACTAATGCCAAACCAGAGAAGTTGAAGATTCACCTGACGTTAAAGTGCGGGTACTGTGCGGGTCATCAAACCGCACTCTACCCGCACTGTCACCAAGAACAGAAGAGCAGAGTTGTACCTGACATTAGAGTGCGGGCACTGTGCAGGTCATCCAACCGCACTCTACCCGTACTGTTGCTCAAGACAGAAGGTAGATTTTGTACCTGACAGGGAAGTGCGATTCAAGTGCGATCACAGTGCGATTCCAAGTGCGGGTCAAGTGCGGGTAATTCAACCGCACTCCACCCGCACTATTGCCCTGATCCTGAGAATTGAAGATGAAGGCAACCCATACAGTGCGGGTAATTCACCCGCACTCCACCCGCACTCCGAGCGCACCAGTTTGATTTTCAAAGCTTAAGTGACCTATTTTTTGTATCTTGTATAAATAGAAAAGTATAGAAACGTTTTAGGGAGCCTTTGAATCCGTTTTGCAGAGGTTAAACACTTTTAGACCTAGAATCTCTCTCTCTCTCTCATCCTTACATTCTCTACTCAACTTCAAGGAAGTTAGGAGATTGGAGCCACTTCAAGGAAGGAGATGTTATCCAAGGGTTCTTTCTCTTTCCTTTCTCTTAGTTTCCTAGTTGTAATGAGTAGCTAAATCCCCTCTAAGGGGTTGATGGAGTAGTTAGTTGAATATTGGGCTTGTACATAAACTTGATATTATATTGATATTCATGTCTATCTTTCATTGATATATTCTTGTTGTGAATGTGTATCATTGATTTCTTGTGTAGATACTTCCTCTTTGCAAGATATCTTTGTATTATGTATGAGTATTGCATCTAGATATACATCCTATTTAGTTGTTTAAAGCTCTAAAGAATGGACGGAAAGTCATGAATTCTGACTCTTAAACCACGGTTTTAATCTAACCTCGATCGAGTTTCCGGCACTGTACATCCTAGGTCGAAACCCGTGAGAGAGTTAGAAGTCATCACTATACATCCTAGGGTGACTATTTGTAATCGGTTGAGTCATTGTTAGGTAGACGAGCTTCATTTCTAGAATCGGATAAACAACCAACTCTAGACATCCTAGGTTGGTAGCTTACGACGGATTAATCCCTAATAGGTGGTCCGCACTATACATCCTAGGTTGGCCACCTTCTAGGGATAAATAACCGACTCTATACATCCTAGGTCGGTTACCTTGAATAGCCGTGTTATTGACAAGTTTGTTGCATTGCCCAGTATTTACTTTCGTATCCATTAACTCCTTAGTTTCCATCATCTATATATATACCCCTCATTCCATTTCCCCCTTCATTTAGTTTGCATAATTAATTTAGTGTTATTTTTAGTGTAATTCACCACCTACATTTTCACCAACTCATGTTTCGATATTATATATGTACATATCATTACTTTAGCGATAACTAATTTAGCTAACTCCGCTCCCTGTGGACGACACCCCACTTGCCACTATATTTATGTTTTCAAACTGATTTAGGCTTGTGAGGTTTTATCAAATATTGTTGACGGATTGATCTTTTAAAATGACACTAAGAAAAACGTCTTGTCAAATGCCTAACATTCTATGGACCTACCGCACCACGTAAAGAACCGCAGCTGGGGAGACCTCGTACTCCCTAGCATTCGGGGTAGAGGCGGTCCTACCCATTGAATTAAAGTTGCCCACCTTCTTGTTCCAACACTATGACTTTAAAAGGAACCAAAAGAAGATGAGGGCAAGCCTCGACCTCTTAGAAGAAAGCAAGTCAGAACAGTGGAAAGAACCGCTGCATACCAACACAAGATCGACTGGTGCTTCAATAAGCAGATCAGAATCAGAAGTTTCAAGGAAGGGGACTTGGTCCTCCGTAAAATGACCCAAAACACCAGTGTTAGTTTTTAGATTTGTTTTTGCTTGATTCCATAACAAAATGCTCTTTGTTTTTTTTCTTAGTTGCTTATATGGTTCATGATTGGATCGAGCTTCAAAGAAGAAAAGAAACTTCTCATGCAAAGTTCTTCTTTAAGAGGATCGGTGCTTACTTGGATGCTAAGGTATCAAGTTTCTTCTTCCTCTTGCAAGGCGTAAGTGCACACATACACACACATTGCATACATTTGTGTGCCTGTTGTTGCACTTAATTGGTATAACACATTCACGCACTTGTTGAAGTATGCACATGCATTAGATTTAATTTGACAACTTTTCGTAAAATTGCATGTTATATGACTATCTCTAGGAAATGGCATACTTGTTTTTTCTTGTGTTTATTTGTTTATGTTTTATGGACTTCAGACTTGAATTTTTTCTTACTTTATTCCTTATTGAGTTACGGTCGTTTCGGTTACTCATTCATTTGTTTTCAAGTTCCGAGTAAAAAGTTACAAAACTTTCAGGTCACTTATCATGCATTGTCTTTGTCCTTGTGTATTGAGTCGATTTCTTATTTTCTGGTCAAATTTTTGTATTCGTCCATGTACATAAGAGAGTTATAGTTTGTAATCCATAAACAGATTCAAATTCAGAGTTTGGAGGCTGGAGAACGATAGAAGAACGCGAAGGGAACGCTAAGGGAAGGTCTGATGCTTTGGACTGGGACTAGATGCCATACAATAAGTTATTGTGGTGCTAAAGTGGCCCCAGTTCCCTACCCTGACCATTGCCTTACCGGGACTCCTGATATAAGAAGGCTCAGTGCCTTTAACCCGGGCCAAGCCCTTTAGAGAAGCAAGTCAAACATGAAATGATCGTAGTCTCCATAAAGGCTAAACATTCAACATTGGAGCGGGGTAAGCAGCCATTACACATCACCAAAGATAGACAATCTAGTCATGTAAAATTGTTAGGTTTTTTAGTCTTGTCTTGGCATAATTCTATATCCAAATGACATTTTTCTTTGTATTGATTAGTTATCTAGGATTCACGGTTTATCAAGCTTTAAGGAAGTTTGACAACATTTCAAGCAAAGTGATGGCTGCAAGAAGAACAAGCTTTATTGCATATCAAAGGTATATCAAGACCTTTTTCCTCTTACAAGGCCTAGGTGCGCACACACACACACACACACACACACACACATTGCATCCATTTGTGTCCCTGCATTGTTATGCTCAAATGGTATAACACATACACATACATATTATTGTATACACATGCTTTAGATTTAATTTGACAACTTTTGTAAAATTGCATGTTCTAGGACCATATCTAGGAAACGGCATACTTGTGTGTTCATGTGTTTGTTTGATATCAAACTTGAATTTTTACTTATATTATTCCTCATTGAGTTCCGGTTGTTTCGGTTACTTATTCATTAGTTTTCAAGTTCCGAGTTAGAAGTTACAAAACTTTCCGTGTCTTTATCGTGCATGGTTTTCCTATTTGTTTATCTAGTAGATTTCCATATCTGTCATGAATTTTTTGTTGACGTTCATGCGCGTGAGGGAGTCCCGGTTTGTAATGTGAAAACGGATTCAAAATTGGAGTTCGGAAGCGATTTCAATACATGTGTTAATTATTTTCTCATAAAAATCATATTAATTGTTAATTTGTATGCTCATCAAGTGTTTGACAAGATTATTGAAAATTAAAAAAAATAAAAATAGAGTGTCAACCTATACACCCCCCCCTCCCTATACACCCCCCCTCTAGGTTGCTTAGTTCATAACCTTGTGTAGGAATTTCAATTGGTACCAAAGCTAGTCACTTAAGGTAATTAGTGTGATTCGGGATCTACAAGGTTATTTACTAATTATGGATAACAACCTTGAGTCTTATATTGTTTGTGTTGATTGTCCACCTCTTGTTGATGAAACAAAAAAGGCATGGGATATTCTTCAAGCTATCCGTGAATGTGGCAATTTATTTTCTTCTTGGTATTTGTCTACTAACAATTTTGTTGATAAGCTTAAAGAGAATATTAGTGACAAAAGCGAAGATGAGGAGGAACTAGAATCCTTGGAAGATAATGTTTATACAGGTAACTACCTATGTGACACGACTTCACATCAAGAAGAGCCGGAGTCAAGTCAGGTTTCCCCTGGTCTGTCCAGCTTAACCTAGATCCCGATACAACCGGGTCTGGCACGACCCCCTTCCCGCCTCCAATTTCTCCAAGGATGCCAGGTTCCCGACATAACCAGGACCGTCCTCGGTACCGTAACAACTAGGTTTAGCACGACCCCACTCTGTCCTACAGTTTTAGTTCTTGTGAGTTACCGAGGCACCTAGTGTAACAAAAGGCAACCACCACAACGAAATGTCATAGTCCACTGGGTCGAAACAGAGACGGGATACCTAAGCTCCCCAAAGCCTCATGAGAAGACAAGAGTTCCCTAAATAATCAAGAACAATCTAGAACCCCTACCAAAATCCCCAATAGACCTGTGAAGGGGTGACGCAAGCCCCCAGTGGAAGAAGCCCAACAGAGAACAAGGGGTAGGTAGGCATTAATTTCGCCTAGTTGACAATGGAAGGGAAAGATAAGGAATCAACGGTGACCAGCGTCAACGGCCTGATGGTGGTCCAGCTTAGCCCTACAAGAGGTCAACCCCAATCATCACCAAAGAGGGAACCTGAGTTCCCGTAGACAAAAGGGATGCAAAAAGCACCTAGGTAGAAAGGGGAAACAATGAGAAGAAGCGCCTTACAGTGGTAGGGTGACAGACGCTGTCACTGTCCCCCAGCAAGCTTCAATTGTGAAAGCGACTTGTCCGGCTAGCTCAAAAGCCTCCGACCAACTAAACTTAGGGAAAACGCCACATAAACCGCCTACGAAGCACCTACGTGGACATTAGGGCATAGGTTGGACCATCCTAGCTTCCAAGACATGTGTCCCGCTGATTCCCTGATGCAGATAAACGATGGAGATTTCCTAACAGTTATCCCACCTAAAAAAGAGGTCTCATACCTACCTACTCGACCACCAGGTCAGCCCTAGGGCCCAGGTGGAGCAATCCCGACCCTCCAGAGCGTGTGCCGCGGTAGGCCCAGAAAACATTAGCGGTGAGGATCATGTCAAAGACTCCCATGTAGGAGGATCCTCCTCACCTACCATATACTTGACACTCTATAAACTCCCTAACTTTAGAAGAGTGGAGATGTGGACTTTTGCTAGACCTAAGGAGAGAAAGAGAGAGCCTTGCTACTATAGAACGATTGGTCTCGAGTGTGAGGCCAAAATAGTGCAATTTTCTCCTATAGAACGATTGGCTTCCTTGATAGGAACCTCATTATATGAGAGAGAGAGAGAGAGCTTACGAGAGAGATATAGTTGTACTTGAACCAAAGATAATAAGAATTGTCATTCCTTAGTATTTGTATGGGTATCTTGTCAGTTTCCACCTTAATTAAGTGTGTGTGATTTTTCTAACCAAACACATCGCAATTGGTTCCAACACCAATGGGAACCGGTCTAGGCTAACCACTGGTGTCGCCCGATCCCGCTTGGCCATCCACCAGTCTTTCCGACCAAAGCCCGGTACCGAGTACCGTGCCTAGAACAGCAACCCGAGTCGCCAGTCCACGCCCGGACCCCTCAGACGTGGAGCACCGCTCCATCAGGTCTAAGTGTTTTCTCAAAAGTTAACACTCGATTTTTCAGTTAACATTTTTAAATTTTAGTTTCCATTTACTTTTCCTAACCAGCTAAGAGCTTCTCCAATGCAAATATGCACTTTTGAGTTTCTAAATAATGCCACATCAACATTTATATTTATTATAGACCTACTTTTGAAAAAAAATTTAGAGAAATACATATTCACATTTCCAATGCAATTATCTAAACTCAAATATACATCCATTTTTGACCAATCATAACAAAACAATGATTCCACTCTCCCTCTCTTCTTTTATTTTATAATTAAATGAACTTTAATATTATTGATGGAAAGAGTTAGAAATCCTAATCAGCATTTCTAGGAGATTTTTTAGAATTAGAAACCCAACTCCGTATTCTCACTTTTTTTGCCACATCATCTTCATATTGAAGTTAGATAATTGCATTAGAGAGATTTTCTAACTTTTTAACTATCTATCCTATGTGGTACTCAATTTTCTCTAAATGCATATTTGCATTGGAGATACTCTAATTCATTCATCTAATTTCACACTATTGTATAATTATTTATTTTAATTACATCAATATTTTCATTATTATTGTCACAATATGTAGATTAAATGGGCTATTTTTTTAACAATTAAATGGTTAACCTGATGAAAATTGGAACTGAGATCAAAATCACTATCGAACCCAATTTTGAAGTGATGTTTGTAAAAAGGATTATATTTACAAAATTAATATTATATAAAGAAATTATATTTACAAAATTAATATTATATAAAAATACCACATGTAACCTGTTAATAGAAATTTTGCTCGGGGCAATAAATCTCAGTTAGCACCCTTAAGATCATTACCACGTAGGCGATGACCAAGGTAGAATGTATATGTATATGACAATGCCTAATGAAATGACAAGGAGACAATGATATTGTTAGCTACTCGAAAGAAATAAAAGTCTTCCTTTATTGATAACATATGGTATACATCTCTCTTTCTCTTTCAAATTGCTCTCACTTTTCTCTAGGGGATTGTTGGGTACTTGTTGTGTGCATGTCGAATAGTAGTCCCCTCTTTTCAGAAGGAGGAAGTCCCTCCTTTATACAATGTCTTCATAGGTTAAACTAATTGATTCTCCCCTTGAGTTTCTCCATCTCTCCCCCTCCCCCCCCCCCCCCACCTTATCGGACGGGATTTTTATTTTTAAATGTCATTGACTTTGAGTTAATTGCTCAGTTGAGGATATCTTGGTGGAAATCAATTTGTTTCCTACTTAGACTCTATTACTTGTTCTATACGTATGTAACGTCTTTAGATGTGATCCTGTGTATCTTCGGGTCTAGCATGATTCCATGGGGGTCATTGAATGTAACACGGTGTGGTACATCAGTTTAGTGAGGTCGATCAGTGTTCTGGCCCCGATATTGAGAAGTTTCGTCCAGCTATGAGCTAGGTCTGGCTTCCCTTGACCTTTCGAAGCTAGGCGCAGCCCCCTATGGACACCCCCCTATATCAGCGAGGTATATGCGAGCTTTTGGAGAAATTACGAGGTAACCTTGACTTCGGGGGGTTTTCTTGTTTTCAGGTTCGGTGACGCGGGCTTGATCTGACCATTCCGGGCTCTATTTGGGATGTTTCTGGAGCCTGCCCTTATTTCTGCGGGGCGGTATAATAGCTCGGCTTTGGGTAACATGGTCTCCCGGTGGAAAATCTCAGGCATGGAGCCAGGTCAGGAGGGTGGAAAATTTCCCTTTGGTCCTTAGCCAATTTTGGCTATTAACAGAAGTCCTATCTGACTTGAACACATGACATCGAGCTTGGGGTTGGGGTCAGATTTTTATTTTATTTGGGAAATCTTTCCTTTTTTACCGTTACCAGAATATTGGGGAAATCTTCTCATTAACTGCGTAAGTGACGTGGCGTGAACTGACTAATTTATTTTTGAATTAATCCGGTTGTGTTACGACAGTCCCCGAGATTCTTTACCCTTACCAGAATCTTGGGGAGATCTCCTTATTAACTGCACAAGTGATGTGGCGTGAGCTGACTAGCTTGTTTCTGAGTTAAACTGGTTACGTTACGGCAGTCCCCGAGATTCTTTGCGATCTCAACCGAAGATCTCAACAGCTCGTGCTGCTGCCTTCTTGCCTATATATATCTATTTATCTCAACGACTTCCTCACATCTTTCAAACTCAAATTTTTACCAAGATATACTTTCTCTCATAACCTTTCTCTCAAGCTTATCCTTTTCCTCATTCTTCATCCTTACTGACTTCACCATGTCGAAAACCAGTCATGATTCAGTTGACTCCATAGTTGATGGCGAGGAGGTCTTTAGCCTTGCCCTGGGAAATAAGCAAGGAGGAGGAGATTAGACATCGATGATTCCCCGCCCAACTTGCAACGTCGGAGGTCAAACAGGAATGTGTCCATTGGGACCGGGTTTTCCAACCACCCTGACCATCCTTTGGATATTGCCGATGAAGACTCCGACAAAGAAATGGGCAGCGACGCCACGGGAGAACATCGAGTCCCAGCTTCTGGTCCCCTTTTGTAGAGGCTCCTTCCTTATGACTTCAGGGTTGTCCTTGATTCCATCGTCGATCCAGTCACGATTAACCGTTTGAGGTCGAAGTATGGCATCCCCTACAGTGTTTCCATCTTGGTGCCCCCCAAGGGTTACGAGTTCTTCAACCCCCCTAAGGGCGTGCTTCCAATTCATGTGGCGGCTCTCGAGAATGGGGTTAGGCTTCCCCTTCATCCAACTCTTCGGTGGGCTCTTAACGCCATCCAGCTTGCTCCCCTCCAATTGACACCTGGCTTCTGGAGGCACCTGATTGGCTTCCTCGTGCTATGGAGGGAACAATGTCAGTTGAGCAAGGTGACGAGAGAGCCGGGGGCAGAGGAGCTGGCCTATCTTTTCCAGATTGGGAGCATGTCTGGCGCTCCTCGAGGCCAGTTTTATGCTAAGGCCAAGAACAAACTCAACTTTGTTATTCCTGGCGCTTCAAAAAAGGACCCCGCCTGGAAGGAAGAATGGATCCTTGCGGGGGATGATTGGGGGAGCTCGATTTTCATTAGAGGGCATGAGTTCGAGGTTCCCACAGCTTTTAGTGACAAACCCTTGTGGGACCGGGACTCCCTGCCCTCTGAATCTGATGCCATTTTAAAGACTATTTTAGCCAGGAATTACTTGAACCTGAAGTTCCCCACTGCTAAAACCTTTGATCCTAGTAGGGTGAACTAATACCTGCAGATCTCAGATGCTACTCCTCGTAAGTGTCATTGAATTGCCTTGCCTTGCCTTGTTGATCAGCTTGGTTCTGACATTTTTTTAATTTGTTTATTCACAGTTTTTATGGTTGAATCAGCTTCCCGCAACGTCTCACGCTCTCCTCAAGCTATAATTTCTCTTCCCTTTGCTGGGGTCGAACCAGCTCTTGCTTCATCTGCCTCCCAGTTGGGTCCAAGATGGCCAACCTTGCGTCGCGGGCTTTCCGAGCTTTGGGTAAAGCTCCCCAGGTTGTCTGTTCGACTGCTTCTGCCCCTTCTGCTGTAGTCGCTAAAGCTGCTACCCCCTCGATTCGCCCGCCTGATTCCACTGCGCTTCCAACCCCCCAAGCTTCGGAGGATTCTAGAAGGGGTGTCGTAAGGATTCCTTCCAGCCATTCCCGGCCTCAGTCGAGCTCGACGGGGCAGGATGAAGTCCTGGAACAATTCATCGTGTCTTTTCCAGGCGGTGGGATCTCCAGGATGGCTTCCATGCCCGTGGATGTCCTGATTATCAAGGGATCTGCTATTTTAGCTGAGGTAATTGCATTTCCTTCGTACTGCTTTTGCTAATTTGTTCAGTTTCTAACTCTGGCTTTGTATTTTGTAAGCCTTTAAATTTAATGTAGCGATGGGCCAGCAAGTAGCCCTCCTCCGTGATCGAGCTGTAAAAGTCGAAGCCGAAGCCGAGAGAGCCATGGGATTGCTCAAGCAGGCTCAGTCCTTAGTGGAAGAGATGACCTCCAACCAGGGAAAGGTCGAGATCGAGATGGCTGAGCTTCGTTGTGACCATGAGAGGATGAAGCAATCCTATGATCAAGAGCATCTTCAATCTACCCGGCTGGCCAGACATAGGGATTCTTGGAAAGCTGAGGCTAAAAAGTTGGACATCGAGAATCAGTCTTTGATTGCTCAGGTGACCAAGCTGGAAGCTGACGTGGAGACCTCTTTTAGCGATGGATACTTCTATGCTTCCTTTCAGACCGCTGAAGCTATCCCCCTTCCATTTGATCTGTCATCTATTGCCAGCTGGGATAGGCAGGAAATAATGATTAAGGATGTAGAGTTATCTCGCCTTGATGGCGACGCGGCGGTTCCTCCGAACCAAACAGGAGCCAGAAAACAGCCTGCCCAGACAGATCCTCCATTTCCACCTCCTCCCTTTACTACTTCAGGTCCCGGGGAGTCATCCAATAAGGTTCTTGATCGTTACCTTAATTGTTGTATATTTCGGCCCTCATTCCTATTCTTTTGTCTCGTTCTTGAGTGTATATTCTATATATTTTATGTCTTTTATGTCTAATAGGCTCGTTGGTGCTAATTGCAGGCAATATATGTAATTCTGGAGTTAGAAGCTAGTTGCAGTGGTTCCGGCAGAAAAGGGGCAAAAGGAAAGATAAAGGATCATAACCAGCTCTACAAGTACGGGTCAAGTGCGGGTCGCAACCGTACTCCAACCGCACTCGTTCCCACAGCCGGGACCTGAATCATGAAGGAAAGATAAAGTGCGGGTTAAAGTGCGGGTCATCCAACCGAACTTCACCCGCAATATTGCTCAAGATAGAGGAGCTGATTCGTACCTGACAGATAAAGTGCGGGTAAAGTGCGGGTAATCCAACCGCACTCCACCCGCACTGTTGCTCAAGACAGAGGAGCTGATTCGTACCTGACAGATAAAGTGCGGGTAAAGTGCGGGTAATCCAACCACACTCCACCCGCACTGTTGCTCAAGACAGAGGAGCTGATTCGTACCTGACAGATAAAGTGTGGGTAAAGTGCGGGTAATCCAACCGCACTCCACCCGCACTGTTGCTCAAGACAGAGGAGTGGATTTACACCTGACACCAGAGTGCGAGTACAGTGCGGGTAAAGTGTGGGTAATCCAACCGCACTCCACCCGCACTGCTGCCCAGATCAGAGAACTGAAGATGAATAAAACCTTTACAGTGCGGGTACAGTGCGGGTAATTCACCCGCACTCCACCCACACTATGCGCGTGACAGTTTCTGGTTTCAAGCTTAAGTGACCTATTTTTCCATCCTCTATAAATAGAAAAGAATGGGAACGAACCAAATCATCACCATACCTCACAACACTTGTAGTCTAAGCTAGAAACACATCTCCCTCTCATCCAAACCATCTCTACTCAATCAAAAGCAACTAGGAGACTTGGATTCAAGCTTCAAGGAAGGAGATCAATCTTCAAGGGTTCTCTCTACACTCTCTCTTAGTTTATTTGTTTGTAATAGAACATGAGTAGCTAAAATACCCTACTATGGGGTTGATGTTATTTGTTTGATGGATATTTTGGGCTTTGTAAATGAACTCTATGTGTTCTATTTATTCTATCTCTATATTTCATTCCATTGCTTGTATTGATTTCCATTATTGACTTGCTTGGATACACCCACTTCGCATGTTGACTTGGATTATTTGAGTAGGCAATTAAGTTGTCTAACGCTCCATTGAATGGAAGGATTTCTGAAAATCCGGCTCTATAACCATGCCCTTAATCTAATCTTGAATTAGTGGCTTTCACTATACACTCTAGGTTAGCCACTTGTGAGAGAATTAGAAGCCTCCACTATACACCCTAGGTTGGCTACTTTAGTGATTTTGCGAGAACTAACCTTCGAGTAGTATTCGGTTGATAACCTCGAGTCTCATCCGATCCCAACCGAGTGGCCTTCACTATACATCCTAGGTCGACCACTTGTGAGGGAATTGGAAGCCATCACTATACACCCTAGGATGGCTACATTAATAATAGGTTGAGCCATAGCTAGATAGATGAGCATTCATGGAACAAGTCCCAATTGAGTAACTAGCCACTGTTGGTTGCTTAAGAGGGATTAATCGCTAGTAGGAGGTTTTCTCTATACACCCTAGGTTGACCTCTTGCTATAGATATATACCAACACTATACACCCTAGGTTGGTTACATTTGTCAAAACATGCTTAATTAAGAGTTTATTGCAATTGCCCCAATATTCACTTACGAGTACATCAACTTCGTAGTTCCATCATCATTCCTTCATCACTCCATTGTCATCCCATTTTATTTGCTTTCATAGTTTAGTTTATATTATATCTTCATTCACCATCACTTTACTTTTATGCATACTAGTTATATTAATCCTAATCTTATCACCGCTACCCCGATCTCAGTGGACGACACCCGTGCTTACTACTTTACTTGTATTTATACTTGTGAACGCATCGTATAGGTTTTATAAATTGTTTTGACTGACGGTTTTCTGACGGCAAAAACCTTCCCATCAATTCTGTCTTCTGAATCCGAGGGGGACCAGTCAGGAGCTGGGGAAGGAGCTAGGAACCCGTCTGATGAGCCCTATATAATGGAGATGGAGGTCGACAGGAGCCATACGGGGTCCATTTCTGCCCTTCTCGATGCGGTTATCCCGCCTGAGGTTATGGAAGTGATTAATGAAGTCCTGGAAGAAGATCCTACTGATCAACAGATGGAGCCTCTAAATGGAGGGGCGGTTGGTGAGGATAACCAAGATGGACAACTACCCGAAGGGGGGGTCGATGGCGAGGATCAGCGTGAAAGAAGAGGACTGGAAGAGGAAAACCTAGGGAGTCCCAAAGCTTTAAGCAGTTCGTTCATGGCTTGTCTTGATTGCCCAGAAAAGGGGGTGGGCACCTCGTTTTGCCCTTATTTAGCTTAGCTTTCCTTCTTTTTTTTTTCTTTTTTCTTATAGCCCGAGCTCGAGGGTTGGGCTCCCCGTCGGATGGATGTAGCCTTACAGGGGGATAGGCTCCTCTCATAATGAGAAATCAAATCGCTTTGAGAACTCTTGTTTCATTCCTGGTCCTGAATATGAACCAGAATTGTATCCGTAACAACAATTTGTTCGTACTTCATTAAAATTTTGGTAAGGAATTCTTATTATGATGATCTTGATTCTGCACTCGAAAACAAACATTTGTTTTTAAATTCGTCTTGGGGGTGGTAGCCAGACCAAGGCATCAGGAGGGCTATTTAGCTATTTCCTGGTCTAGAGATCTGGATGGCAACTATGCTCTTACACTCAGACCATTCTTGGGGGTGGTAGCCCGACCAAGGCATCAAGAGGGCTATTTAGCCATTTCCTGGTCTCTAGATCTGGATGGCAACTATGCTCTTACACTCTGACCCTCTTGGGGGTGGTAGCCCGACCAAGGCATCAGGAGGGCTATTTAGCGATTTCCTGGTCTCGAGGTCTGGATGGCAACCATGCTCTTACACTCAGACCCTTCTTGGGGGTGGTAGCCCGACCAAGGCATCAAAAGGGCTATTTAGCTATTTCCTAGTCTTGAGATCTGGATTGCAACTATGCTCTTACACTCAGACCCTTCTTGGGGGTGGTAGCCCGACTAAGGCATCAGGAGGGCTATTTAGCTATTTCCTGGTCTCGAGATCTGGATGGAAACTACGCTCTTATACTCATACCCTTTTTGGGGGTGGTAGCTCGACCAAGGCATCAGGAGAGCTATTTAGCTATTTCCTAGTCTCGAAGTGTTTATGTTGAATTTCTCACTCAAGGGTGTAGACACTACTGTTGAACATAGTTGGAGATAAAGATGAAAGAGAAAAATGACTTTATTGATGATCGAGATGTAGTACATCTTTATTAGGGATTCTAATGAAACCTAAATGGGGGTAGTCTGCTTGAGAACTCCCTACTTAAGGGTAGAATTTCCTCAAATGATCTGCATTCCAAGTGTGGTCGATGGGTCGTCCGTCCATGTCTTCGAGTTTGTAGGCTCCATTGCGAGTAACTAGCTTTATCAAATATGGCCCTTCCCAATTGGGACTTAAGACTCCATCTGACCTTTTCCGAGTATTCAGGGTCACTTTCCTAAGCACCAGATCCCTTTCCTTGAAATTCCGGGCTCTGACCTTTTGGTTAAAATATCTAGCAATCTTGCTTTGGTAGATTGCCACTTTCTCCGCTACCCGGTCTTGTTTCTCTTCTAGGAGGTCCAGGTTAGCCCGGAGCTTGACCTCGTTACTTTCAGGCTTAAAGTGTTGTACCCTGAACGAGGTTAATTTATGCTCGATGGGGAGGACCGCTTCAACTCCGAAAGCCAGGGAGTAAGGTGTCTCCCCGGTAGCTGTTCTCTTTGTAGTCTGGTATGCCCACAGGACTTCTGGCAGTTCGTCGGCCCATTTGCCTTTTTTCTGCTATAGTTTCTTCTTTAGATGTTTCTTGATAGTCTTGTTGGTGGATTCCACCAGCCCGTTAGTCTGGCGATGGGCTACTGAAGCGAGCCTGAGGTCGATCCTCAATCCTTTACAGAAATCTTTGAATCGAGCGTTGTCGAACTGCTTCCCTAGATCAGCTATAATGATGAGAGGGGTCCCGAATCTACATACCACGTTGGTTTTGATGAACTTGGTCGTATTCTTTTATAATATCCGAGAAAGAGGCCCTGCCTCGACCTATCTTGTGAAGTAGTCGATAGCCACGAGGGCATGTTTCATTTGTCCGGGAGCGGTAGGGAGTGGGCCAATTAGGTTAATTCCCCACATGGAAAAAAAGTAAGGTGAACTGAGGGACTACAGTCGCTCAGGTGGCTGGTGGTTCAAGTTTGATGTTCTTTGACATGGCTTGCAAGATTGAACAAAACTCCTTGCATCATGGTGGATAGTCGGCCAATATTACCCCATACGAAGCACTTGATATGCTAGAGCTTCCCCACCTATGTGGTTCCCACAGTCCCCAGAGTGGACCTCTCTTAGTGGCCATTCAGCATCATCAGGATGCAAGCACCTAAGTAAGGGGAGGGATCTGCCCATTTCTGTAGAGGTACCCCTCTACCAAACAAAATCGGACCGAGAGTCTTTTAATTCTTCGGGCTTAGTCGGGCTCTTCAGGAAGCTCCCCCTCAAGACGGTAGGCAACGATTGGGTCCATCCAGTAAGGCTGGCGATCCAGGGAGCAGATTTCATTATTTGTGGCTATGCTTGGTTGGGAGATCACTTGGAAGGGAATTCCCCGTGGTAAGGATTGGCCTCCGTTTGCTGCTATTTTAGCCAGAACATCTGCGCGATGGTTTTGGTGTCAAGGGACCTGATCAATCTTGAACCCCTTAAACTTATTTTTTAGCAACTGAGCTAGCTTTAGATAGGCAGCCATATTATCTCCCTTTGCCTGGTACACCCCAGTCACCTGATTGACAATAAGCAATGAGTCACTCTTGACTTGTAGGTAATCGGCCTCTAGTTCGATGGCTACCTTCATCCCAGCTAGGAGAGCTTCATACTCTGCTTCATTATTGGTGGCTTTAAACTAGAATATGAAACAGTAACAGAAATCAGTCCCCTCCGGGTCTATTAAAATTATGCCAGCTCCTCCCCCAGCTTGCCCGGATGCTCCATCTGTAAAGAGGGTCCACGGCTTACAGACTTCCGGCCAATTGTCGATCTCGGATGTCTTTTCAGGGATCTCATTTGGTGCTGAGGGATCCTCTTGATCTGATAGCGCCGAAAATTCTGCCACGAAGTCAGCCAAAGCCTATGCCTTAATCGTGGTTCGGGGCTTATACTTTAAATTGAACTGAGTGAGCTCTAGGGCCCATAAGACTAGCCTTCCAGACACGTCTGGTCTTTGCAAGAATTGGCGGAGAGGTTGGTCCGTCACCACTGCTATTGTGTGAGCTTGAAAATAGGGACGGAGCTTCCTCGCTGAGATCACCAGAGCATAAGCAAGCTTTTCCAGGAGAATGTAATTCCTCTCTGACTTGGTCAAAGCATGACTCACATAGTATATGGGTCTTTGAAAACCATCGCCACACTCCTTGGCCAAAGCTCCGCTTACTGCAGTTTCTGATACGGCCAAGTAGATCTGCAGCTCATCTCCAAGAACTGGCTTGACTAAAAACGGTGGGCTTGTTAGGTATTCTTTCAAAGCTTGGAAAGCTTGTTCGCTCTCCTGGCTCCACTTCATGTTTTTCCCTTGCTTGATGGCTTTGAAGAAAGGGAGACATTTATCAGTGGAGCGAGAGATAAACCTGTTGAGCGCCGCTACGCGTCCAGTCAGAATTTGTACCTGTTTGAGTGATGTTGGGGATTCCAGGTCCAAGATAGCTTTGATTTTTTCTGGTTTGGCCTCTATGCCTCTCTCATGAACCATGTAGCCTAGAAACGTCCCCGTTGTTACCCTGAAGGCACACTTGGAGGGGTTCAACCGCATCTGGTTTTCTCTCAGTATGAGAAAGGTTTTGCGAAGGTCTTCCCGATGTCCTTCTGTGGTTGGTGATTTTGTGATCATGTCGTCGATATATACCTCCATCGTCCTTTCTATCTCGGGCTTGAATAGCTTGTTAACCAGTCGCTAGTATGTAGCCCCCGCATTCTTCAAACCAAACGGCATCACCTTGTAACAGTACAAGCTCTGCCCAGTAATGAAACTGGTTTTATCCTGGTCAGCCAGGTGCATTTTAATTTGGTTGTATCCTAAGAATGCATCCATAAAACTCAAAAGTTTATTTCCAGACTTGGAGTCAACCAGCTAATCGATCTTTGGTAAAGGAAAACTGTCTTTTGGACAAGCCCGGTTGAGGTCGGTGTAATCGACACACATACGCCACTTCCCATTCGCCTTCGTAACCATGACAACGTTGGCGATCCATTCGGGATAGCGTACTTCTCTGATAAACCCTGCCTTGATCAATTTATCTACCTCTTCCTGCACCGCAGCGTTCCTATCAGCGTTGAAGTGACGCCTCTTCTGTTTGACGGGCTTGATTGTTGGATCTACGGCTAGTCGATGTGCTGCCAATGATGCCGGGATTCCAGGCATTTCGTCATGGCTCCAAGCGAAGATGTCGCTGAATTCCCTGAGAAGATTAATTAAACCATCCTTCACTTCTGGTTCAAGGGTGGCCCCGACCTTGACAACCTTGGAGGGATCGTCATTTCTGATGGGTATCTCTTCAAGTCTATCTACGGGCTGTCCGCTGGCCCATTCCTTGCTCCGTTCCTCCTTATAAGGTATAATAAGTTCGCTTTCTGGATGTTGAGGATGCTCCGCGGACTCCATTTTTTCCTAGATTATCTGGGATGTTTCCATGTCTTCCTAGACTAATGCCACATGTACACATTGTTTTGCTAAAGCTGTAGGATTGGCAGACACTGCGTAGCATTTCCTGGCTGCCTGCTGGTCTCCGGGTACCTCTCCCACCTTGGTTGCAACCGAGAATTTCAGGACATTATGGTATATGGACAAGACTCCCTTCAAGGAGGACAGGAATGGTCTCCCTAGGATGGCGTTGTAGGCCGATGGGGTGTCAACCACAACAAAGTCGGTCATAACATTCTGTTGGAGAGGGGTGATTCCAATGATTACTGGGAGGATCATCGACCCCACCGGTATGATCGAATCTCCAGTGAACCCATAAAGTGGAGTGGTACAGCTATTGTAACAATGTCGCTTCAGGTTTAATTTTTCCAAAGTATCCTTGAAGAGGATATCTACACTACAACCTGTATCTACGAGCATGCGATGGACCAGACAGTTGGCAATCTGTATTGTGATTACCATGGGATCATTATGAGGTTGCACGGTGTTAAAGACATCTGCTTCAGTGAAAACGATCTGTGCTGACTGGGAGAGCTCCATCGGGCTCTGGCTGACCTTGAAGATCCCCCGGCTTTCTTCGATGCTGGGAATCTTCCTCGGGTGGTTTTTTCAGGAATTATTGGAAATACGAGCCAGTGTGGGACCTCCATTGATGGTGTGTATCACCTGGAATTGTTGCATTAAGTCAGTCTGTTCCCCCTTCCTCTTCTCTGCGTCCTCACGGATCTCGGCTTGTACCTCTCTTCTAGTCCGAATGTTATCTCTGATCTGTTGTAAGAATTCAATCAAGCATCCCCCCCCCCCCTTATCAGGGCATCAATCTGGTTGCGCAAATTATAGCACTCTGAAGTGTTGTGGCCCACGTCTTCGTGGAAGTTGTAGTACTTGTACCGTTTCCTCCTGTCAGCTGGGGCTTTTATGGGAGCGGGCTTTTGGAGCAGCCCTTTATCTCGTATAGCAAGGTAGACCGTTTCCCTAGAAGCGTTCAAAGGAGTGTAGTAGTCATACCCTTTCTCCCCTTGCATTACGGGGGCCACGGTCCGGGGAGGTGGCGTAGTCCGGGGAGGGTTTCGTCTTGCTGGATATTTTTCTTACCTGTGATGAGGAGCGGAGATGCGATAGGTCGACCTATGGGGAGGTTTATTCTGAGTTTTCTGAACTGGCTCAAATTTGGGGGCTTCTTTTTTTAGACGCTTCACAGTTCTCATGTCGTCGTGTTCCATCTTGACTTTGAGTTGCTCGTTGATCTCGACCTGCTCAAGAGCCCAATCGTAGGCCTCTTGGTAAGTCTCAGAAGGTCTCTTGGAGAAGGAACGGAAAAGCTTTCCCGCCCATAGGTTCCGCCTAAAATTGGCGAGAGTTTCTTTCTCGGTAAAAACTCTTATTTGTATGACCTCCTTATGAAAACGTTCCACGTATGACCGAAATGTCTCACTCCATTCCTGAATCACATATTGGAGGTGTACGGGATCTTTCGGACGAGCTTTGACCCCTTGGAATTGCGAGCAAAAATCTGTTGATAATTTCGTGAAAGAATCCACGCTGCCGGCAGGCAACTTCCTGACCTAAGTTTTCGCGTAGTCGGTTAGGGTCGTTGGAAACATCCTACACATAGCTGCTCTAGTAGTGTTCTGGACCTCCATCTGTTGAATAAAACTCTCCAGGTGGCTTAGAGGGTCCTCCATTCCAGAGAACTTATCTGCTGGCATTTTGAATTTTGGTGGGAGCTCCGCTTCCCGGATCCTTTTAGTGAAGGGAGTGTAAGGACCTCGATTTTATGATTGGCTTATTTCATGACAAACCATACCATATTGGGGATGATTGTGTAATGGGTAGCTTAGGTCCGTGTTGGCAAGCTACCAAGAATCTTCATGACTTCAAGAGCAAAAGGTATACTCACTTGACTTTGTCTCTTGAAGAGTTTAGGTGCACACACAAACTTCATGCATGTTTTGTTTATCTTGCATTTGTGTTCTTTATTGTTTATATAAGTGTGCATCCTTTTCAAAAACACTCACTATCTTGCATTAGATATCATATCTTGCATTGTACCTCATTTGATAAACATGTTTGACATGTTAATAGTGCTTCATTGTATGCATCTCACTCACTTCACACTTGCACAACATTCAAGTAAGATAGACATTTTTCTTGAGGGTTAAAAAGGGATTTTTTCCATTAGCGCGGCCTAGACCGCTCGGCAGGCTCTGCTTGCACAGCGGCGTACGGAGCGGTATTCTCCAGTGGGTCATGCGCGACGTGGACCGTGACCTGTGCACTTGCATGCACAGCGGTCCCAACCGCGGTGTTGTCTAGACGGTGCACTGCTGTATGTACCGCGGTCTAGACACTTACCTGTGCCGCGGTCTAGCAAGCGGTTTTGATGGGATTCTGTTTCCCAAGTTCAAAACGATGTAGTTTTAACTAGGGCTTCATATATATTCTCCCTCTTCTCTTCTTGGCTGACCAAGAGCTCAAAAAATCATTTTTAGAGAGAGGTTAGAGCTCCTAGAGAGAGAAAGCTTCAAGAAAGCATCTTTGACTCTCCAAACCCAAAACCCATCTCCATATTGCATCATTCAACATCATTTGAGCATAGGTCTTCATTGTTTCATGACTAGGTAAGCAAGAACTTCTTTGAATATCATTTATTGTTCTTCTTACTCTAGATTAGGTATTTATTGCATGATTAAATACCTAGACTCTACTTTATTGCATATTTATGAGTCTTGATAACATGATTGGGTTTGTATTTTGATAGCTTAATTGATTAGGTCATTTTTACCTAAAAGCTAGGTCATAAATATTCATGTGTGATTAATTGATAACTAGGTTGAGAAATTGTGTTTTAATCAACTAGTTAATGTTCATGAATATTTGATTGTGTTTGTTTGTGATAGCTTGCATTATTAGGTCATATATGCCTAAATAGCTAATCCATAAATATTCATGTATGCTTAATTGATGATTAGGTTGACTTTGTGCATCTAGTCAAGTTTATGAATGTTTATGTGAATATAATTGACAATTAAGTTGTTAAAATTTCTCTACAACTAATTGAGATCTCATGTGTGTACATGTAGGCATTATTTGATAACTAGGATGTTGTATTGCATTATCTACATCTAGTTAAGCATTGTATGTTTGGTCTAACATATATTGTGTTGAGCATTCATTGATTGTTCACTTAGACCCTATACTCTTCTTGAGTCAAAGTCTTGTGGCTTCGGGGTGAAGTTGCACAAGCATTGAAGTCTTGCAACCAAGGTGTGGTCTGCAAGCATCGGTCAAGAGCCGCTATAAAAGGCCCGTTGGGTAGAGTAGGTGGTGCTCACGCCAAGAGTAGTGTATTAAGAGATATCACTTGGGACTGAACCAAGAGTGGCGAGTGGTAGTGTCCATAGCCTGAGGTTGTCGAGAGTGAGAGTCCGAGTATCACTTGAGGATGTAACTTTTTACTCATATAGTGGATTTCTATGATCGTTTGTGGCTAGAAGGATCGCCCATGGTTTTTCCCTTGTCGAAGGGTTTCCACGTCAAAATCAAGTGTTCTTTATATTTCCGCACTTTTACTTGATTTTGTATGTTTGATTTAATTGGGTTATATGTTTAATATTGACTAATGGAAAAAGTTGGTAATAATCGATTAACAACCCATTCACCCCCCCCCCCCCCCCCTCTAGGTTGTAGACACACGTTAGAGTAGTATTTTCAATTGGTATCAGAGCGGGTTCCTAGACATAATTAGATGATCCTTGCTCCTTGTTTGTGTGTCTTGCATTTGTGTGCATTTTGTTCCTTGCATTTCATTTGCATTCTTTCACTCATTTCACCTATACACCGTGTGTGAGAGTGAAACACTTAGAGTGGGATTTGCTTCAGTGACCTCTAATGTTGAGAGGAAGATAGATGACTCCGATGAGGAGATGACTCTCATGGTGGAGAGATTTAGGAGATTTGTGAAATCTCAAAAGAAGGGTTTGACCTCCAAAGTGAAGGAGGAGAAGTGTATGACCTCCAAAGTCAAGGAGGAAAAGAAAATGTCAAGGAAAAATGACCTTTGCCTTGAATGTGGTGGAATTGGCCAGATTGCCTCTAAGTGTGGTAACGTGAAGTACAAGAATGGAGGAGTTAGTATGATCGCTAATCGGTGTGATAGCGAAGTTGAAGTCGTCCAAAGTTGTTCCACAAGCTCGGGTGAGTGTGTGAACAACTACTTTGCATTTCCAGTTTCCTACCATGAAGAAACACAAGTCATCACCAAATATGTGTCACTTGAAGATTTCAAGATTGATGACTTGGAGTTTGGAAACCGAAGTGGAGCATGCTTGAGTGAAGCAAGCCTTGATGATATGACTCTCACAAGCACAAGTGGGAGAAGCCTTGATAGTGATGGCTCATGCTTCGAGGACTCTTGTGATAATAAGGTGGATTATCAAGAGTTGGTTGATTCTCTTCAAAAGACCTTGAAGGAGAAGGAAAATGATATCCTTAGATTAGAAAAGGATAATCTTCAACTAAAAGCCAAAGTGACTCCCTTTGATGATGAAGTGATGAGAGTCAAGGAAAGTGAAGATTTGTTGAAGAAGGAAAATCTTCAATTAAAGGCCAAGTTAGATGACTCCTCGAAGACGGACATGATTGATGTGTCCAAGTACGAAAAGAAGATTGAAGATTGCCACCAAAGGATAAAGGAAATGAAGGATGAACTTGCCAACAAAGAGAACTCCTTGAAGATTGTCAAGGAAAGAGAGATGAGGTACCTTGAAGAATTAAAGAAGGCCAAGGTCAAACAACCTCAAGCTCAAGGCAATAGCAAAGCTTCATCCAACCAAGGTTCCACTCAAGGAAAGTCCACACAAGCCTTGGCAACTCAACCAAAGCCTAGGCAATCCAAGAAGAAAGGACAATTCCTTGAGAAGCCAACCACCTCCTCCAACAAGTCAACCATCAAGAAAGGAGGTGACCATAAGTGGCATGCTCAACCAAGAAGGCATGATCAACCGGCTCAACCACCTTAAAAAGCTAGACCACAAAGGTGCAACCAATCGGCTCAAGTTCCAAGGACAAGCCAACCGGTGCATCATCAAAGACAACCTCATCAACATGGCGATGCCTCGATGAGATCACAATGCTATGGTATAAATCCTTACTTTGTACCTACTTGTCATTATTGTGGTATGATTGGTCACTTAAGACCAAATTGCTTGAATTACATTAAGAGGTGTAGATTAGAGAGCATGAAAGAAAAACGGTTGAAAAATAGGGCAAGTTTGCATAAACCTAGGGAACCTAGAAACATATCTATGACCACTAAAAATGTTAAAGTAGAACCTAGGTGGGTTAGAAAGAATGAACCCGCTTGCCTTAGTGCCCATGTGATTCCCATAGATGCAACTAGGTCCGTTGGACTTGGTAGGTCTATAGGAGCTCATGCCTCCCATTGACTTGGTTGGATTTGACCCCATGTGGGGAGCTCAAGCAAAGAGAGTGAACTTGCATGATTTGCTATATGCAAAAAGTTGATTAATTTTATGCTCTTTTATAATTGCTTGAGATGATTGGTTGCACATATAAGCTTATATGTTATTTTCTTAATAAGTGTGCAACATTGCTCTACTTGCAATCCATGTCATATTTATGTTCAAACATGCATTTTTGGACTAGGAGATTTGATTGGGAAAGTACATTTGAATTTATCTCCATGACATGAGAACTTTTAATGACATGCTTAAAATGATTTGCATGAAATGTTTTTGATTGCTTCAGTGCAAAATATGTGTGAAAGCAAATGAGAAGACTAAACCCAATAAGGATCTAGTATCCACGCAATAAATAAGGATGTCTCATCCAAATTTAGTCTTCTCTCTCTTTATTAGTTGAACAAGGTTACTATCATACGGGTATCCTACCTGGAAAAATCAAAAAGGGTGCAAAAGTCGCTCATGTCTTGTTTCGCTTATAAAGTTTGATATAGTTGCTCTTTAAATTGAAATTCATTTTGAAAAACTATATCTTGTTTGCTCTTGACAAAAGGGTAAAATTGGTTTGAATTCTTTTGGAAACCCTTTTGATGTTTGCTTTGCCAAATACCATTGCTTGAACTTGAATGCTATATTTCTTGCATGCAAAGCAACAAATTCACACATTTTTTTTGTTAAATAAAACTCCTTGAATCTCTCTCAATTATTTAAGTTGCATAAAGTTTGTGTATATGATTATGCAATGTATTTGTGTGAATAGCTCTCTTTGCTAAAGCAACCCGATAGGGGAAGCTCCTTTGCCTATCTCATGACAAAAAGAGGGAGAAGTCTTGAGAGTTATAGGGGGAGCACTGTCTATGCTTTGGGGGAGAAATCATGAGAGAGAGTAACCTTTTAGGGGGAGCATTGCACATGCATTACTTTGTACTGCTTTATTTGTTATTGAGTGCAATGCTTGTTTTTATTTGTTCACCTCACTTGCACTTGTTCTTAGAAAGTGCTTCTTGCTATTGTGTGTAGGTACATTGATGATTCTACAAAGAGATTGAAGATATTGAAGATTTAGATTCTAGGTATCTCTTTTGTAATGTAGAAGTGATTATGGACAATAGCTTTGTTTTATTTTGTGAGGATTGTTTGTGAGTGGTTGTTTTGTCGTGAAATAGCCAAAGGGGGAGATTGTAAGGACCTCGATTTTATGATTGGCTTATTTCATGACAAACCATACCACATTAGGGATGATTGTGTAATGGGTAGTTTAGGTCCGTGTTGGCAAGCTTCCAAGCATCTCCATGACTTCAAGAGCAAAAGGTATACTCACTTGACTTTGTCTCTTGAAGAGTTTAGGTGCACACACACACTTCATGCATGTTTTGTTTATCTTGCATTTGTGTTCTTTGTTGTTTATATAAGTGTGCATCCTTTTCAAAAACACTCACTAGCTTGCATTAGATATCATATCTTGCATTGTATCTTATTTGATAAACATGTTTGACATGTTAATTGTGCTTCATTGTATGCATCTCACTCACTTCACACTTGCACAACATTCATGTAAGATAGACATTTTTCTTGAGTGTTAAAAAGGGATTTTTCCCTTTAGCGCGGCATAGACCGCTCAGCAGGCTCTGCTTGCACCGCGGCGCACGGAGCGGTATTCTCCAGTGGGTCATGCGCGACGTGGACCGCGACCTGTGCACTTGCACGCACAGCGGTCCCAACCGCGGTGTTGTCCAGACGGTGCACTGCTGTATGTACCGCGGTTTGGACACTTACCTGTGCCGCGGTCTAGCAAGCGATTTTGACGGGATTCTGTTTCCCAAGTTCAAAACGATGTAGTTTTAACTAGGGCTTCATATATATTCTCCCTCTTCTCTTCTTGGCTGACCAAGAGCTCAAAAAATCATTTTTAGAGAGAGGTTAGAGCTCCTAGAGAGAGAAAGCTTCAAGAAAGCATCTTTAACTCTCCAAACCCAAAACCCATCTCCATATTGCATCATTCAACATCATTTGAGCATGGGTCTTCATTGTTTCATGACTAGGTAAGCAAGAAATTCTTTGAATATCATTTATTGTTCTTCTTACTCTAGATTAGGTATTTATTGCATGATTAAATACCTAGACTCTACTTTATTGCATATTTATGAGTCTTGATAACATGATTGGGTTGTATTTTGATAGCTTAATTGATTAGGTCATTTTTGCCTAAAAGCTAGGTCATAAATAATCATGTGTGATTAATTGATAACTAGGTTGAGAAATTGTGTTTTAATCAACTAATTAATGTTCATGAATATTTGATTGTGTTTGTTTGTGATAGCTTGCATTATTAGGTCATATATGCCTAAATAGCTAATCCATAAATATTCATGTATGCTTAATTGATGATTAGGTTGACTTTGTGCATCTAGTCAAGTTTATGAATGTTTATGTGAATTTAATTGACAATTAGGTTGTTAGAATTTCTCTACAACTAATTGAGACCTCATGTGTGTACATGTAGGCATTATTTGATAACTAGGATGTTGTATTGCATTATCTACATCTAGTTAAGCATTATATGTATGGTCTAACATATATTGTGTTGAGCATTCATTGATTGTTCACTTAGACCCTATACTCTTCTTGAGTCAAAGTCTTGTGGCTTCGGGGTGAAGTTGCACAAGCATTGAAGTCTTGCAACCAAGGTGTGGTCTGCAAGCATCGGTCAAGAGCCGCTATAAAAGGCCCGTTGGGTAGAGTAGGTGGTGCTCACGCCAAGAGTAGTGTATTAGGAGATATCACTTGGGACTGAACCAAGAGTGGCGAGTGGTAGTGTCCATAGCCTGAGGTTGTCGAGAGTGAGAGTCCGAGTATCACTTGAGGATGTAATTTTTTACTCATATAGTGGATTTCTGTGATCGTTTGTGGCTATAAGGATAGCATGTGGTTTTTCCCTTGTCGAAGGGTTTCCAAGTCAAAATCAAGTGTTTTTTATATTTTCGCACTTTTACTTGATTTTGTATGTTTGATTTAATTGGGTTATATGTTTAATATTGACTAATCGAAAAAGTTGGTAATAATCGATTAACAACCCATTCACCCCCCCCCCTCTAGGTTGTAGACACACGTTAGAGTAGTATTTTCAGGGAGCGTTCATCTCACTCAGGAGATCCTTTTTATCCTCCTTATTCTTTCCTTTTCTTATCTGTTGGACCTCCTTCTGTAGCTTTTCCAGCTGATCCCTCAGTCGCTTGTTCACAGGCTTCTTTGAATTGGCCTTGGATTCTTCACTATCGAGTCTCTCTGATGAACTGGCAACCTCTATCCGGTCCTCCTTATGGACATGATCCATTTGGGAAGTTTGTCTACTCTCCTCCTCTTGGGCCCTGGCGTTCTTCCTTGATGCAGTTGGATGGGATAGCTCTCGTTGCTTCCGGGTAAAAGCATCTGCGGCAGATTTAACTAGCCTGGTTTGATATTGTGAAGGTCCTTTCGAAACTGGGGGCATGGGTCCCAGCTTATCCCGGATCGAAAGTTGGGGCCCCGACTTGTCTCGAGCTGGCTCTGGAAGAGGAGGTCTCAGGCGATCGAAGGCAGGCTGCCTAGCTCTGAACCTGATCGGCTCTCCCTGATCATTCAGGTTGGTTGGCTGGACCGTGATGCCTTCAGCGAGCAGACGGATGCGGACGGTTTCCACGAAGGCTGCCGCTTGTTGGTCAAGCGCGGCCTGGCTCACTATAGGGTGGCCAGAAGCCCGTGCAATAGTTGTTTGGACCTGAGCTTGACTGCCATATCATGACTTTCTCCCCTTTCTTGGGGCTTTTCGCGTAGGCCTCACTAGGGGTTGCTCTGAAACTCTATGTTGGCCTTGGGAAGAGCCGAGCCTCATAGTTCCTGTAAAATAATGAAAATGTAAATGCAAATAGTTGATCTGATTAACTGGGTGTAGGCTTTAGTTCCCACAGACGGCGCCAGAAAGTGTTAACAAGAAATTTTGCTCGGGGCAATAAATCTCAGTTAGCACCCTCAAGATCATTACCACGTAGGCGATGACCAAGGTAGAATGTATATGTATATGACAATGCCTAAAGAAATGACAAGGAGACAATGATATTGTTAGCTACTCGAAAGAAATAAAAGTCTTCCTTTATTGATAACATATGGTATACATCTCTCTTTCATTTTTCAAATTGCTCTCACTTTTCTCTAGGGGGTTGTTGGGTACTTGTTTTGTGCCTATGGAATAGTAGTCTCCTCTTTTCAGAAGGAGGAAGTCTCTCCTTTATACAATGTCTTCATAGGTTAAACTAATTGTCTCCCCTTGAGTTTCTCCATCTCTCCCCTCCTTATCGGACAGGATTTTTCTTTTTAAATGTCATTGACTTTGAGTTAATTGCTCATTTGAGGATATCTTAGTGGAAATCAATTTGTTTCCTACTTAGACTCTATTACTTGTTCTATACGTATGTAACGTCTTTAGATGTGATCCTGTGTATCTTCGGGTCTAGCATGATTCCATGGGGGTCGTTGAATGTAACACGGTGTGGTACATCAGTTTAGTGAGGTCGATCAGTGTTCTGGCTACGATATTGAGAAGTTTCGTCCAGCTAGGAGCTAGGTCTGGCCTCCCTTGACCTTTCGAAGCTAGGCGCGGCCCCCTATGGACATCCCATTGTATCAGCGAGGTATAGGCGAGCTTCTGGAGAAATTACGAGGTAACCTTGACTTCGGGGGGTTTTTCTGTTTTTAGGTTCGGTGACGCGGGCTTGATCTGACCATTCCGAGCTCTATTCCGGATGTTTCTGGAGCCTGCCCTTATTCCTGCAGGGCGGTATCGTAGCTCGGATTTGGGTAACATGGTCTCCCGGTGGAAAATCTCGGGCATGGAGCCAGGTCTGAAGGGTGGAAAATTTCCCTTTGGTCCTTAGCCAATTTTGGCTATTAACAATTTGTTTAATTTTTTAATAATAAGATAACACTAATAATGGACTACTCAGTAATATAAAATACACTGTAAAATTTATGCATAAACAATTATTTAAATTTGTAGTTCAAAAAAAAATTAACTTACAAAGACTTAATTCTATAATGTTAAAAGCCATAATATTAGTGTATTTTTACCACTTACTTTGAATAACAAAATATTTACATTTCATTAAATTTAAACAAACATATCATATTCATGTAATATTATCAAGGGATATTGTCATTTCCCCCCTGATGTTTGTCCTATTAAAAAGATGAGGAAAGAATTTCCTCATATTGGCCATTAATCCCCCCCGAAATAGACATATTGTTCAAAGACCCTCTTCTATTAGGCTTTCAGTCAAAAAGCAACGTTAACCGTTAATGTAGGGGGGCAAATTCGTAAACTCACCAGTGGGGACATGAATGGTAATTTAGGCTGAAGGTTTTAAAGGTAATTTAATATATACAATTAATAGTATATTAATTATTAATTAAATTAAATTAGTTTGAAGAACCGGATACAAATAATATACAAATTATTTCTCTCTCTCTCTCCCCGTACAAACGATTTCTTTCTCTCTTTCTCATCGTGATCATCATCTTCTCCACTGAATCACCACCAACAAATTCATATTTCTCTTTCTCATCACGCCGATCTCTCTCTCTCTCTCACACAACAAAGAACACAACAAACTTCAATTTGGATTTTGGTTTTGATTTCAATTTAGTTTCGATTCGGTTTCGATTTGGGGTTGTGGTGGTTGGGATTGATTAGCAGTTGAATGGGTTGTGATCTGGTGGTTGGGTGATACCGATTGACTGGGTTATTGAACGCCAGAGATGAGCGGCCGCCGGAGACTAGGTTTTGGGTTTCTCTATTTTTTCTATCTTTTTTTTTCACATTGAAGATAATTGTTAGTAGGATTTCTGGTGATAATATTTGAAATTATTTGTTGGGTTTTTTTTTTGTTTTTATATATAATTTTGATAGATCCATTGGCTTGTTCATGGATGATGATGATATGTGATCTATTGCGATCTGTGGAATCACGGATGATTTGGTTTAGTTTCTGAAAAAAAAATATGGTTATAAATCATCTTTTGAATATCTATTGTGATATGTGGAACTCTGAATATATGAAAATTATTGAATGTTGTTTGGTTTTGATATATTGTAGGAAACAAATTGATTAATCTAGATTTTGGATTTTGGATTCTGGATAGTAGTGATGATGATGATATGTTACCTCTTTTTTTTTTCTTAAATTATTAGATAATTATTAAATTATTAGATTTAATTTATATTTTTCCTTTTAAAAAATAGATAATAATTTAATTTATATTTGTCCTTTAAAAATAGATAATAATTGAATTTATATTTTTAAAATTAATTAAATAATAATAAAAGATATCTCCACCATCCATATAAAAGATGGACGGTGGAGATCCATCTTTTTTTCTTAAATATATTTTTTATTTAATAAGTATTTTGAGGGTTAGAAAGATAAAACGGTCATTTGATTTGTATTTATAGGATATTTGATTTGTATTTAAAGGATAGAAGAGCAATTTCGGTTTTTCACCCAATGAATAGTGTTAGAGTTTTTCTATTGAAAAAGCTAACAGAAGGCCGTCTATTAACAATATTTTGAATTCAGAGGAGAGACCGGCCAATATGGGCAAACCATGTCCTTACCTTTCTAATATGGTAAAGGTCAGGGCGTAAACGATCTTTTTCCTATTATCAAACCTTAAGGGTTGTTTCTGTAGTTAACCTTTTATGTATTTAATTTTTTTTTTCAAAAGGATTGCTCAGGCTATAGCCTATGGTAGCCCTCTCATTATTCTACACCTGCTTGCAGCTGTCATCTCTTCTTGATCAGGTGAGGCTATCAAAGCTAGACCATTTAAAACCACACTTAATGATCCTTCCTGAAAGCCTAATTATGAATTTAGCATCACCTCCTTACCATACAAACCTCCCTTCGGGCTTATTAAAAGCAGGCTTTGAAGAGCACAAATGACACTCATACGTTGGGCTTTTCCTTAATGCTTCATAAGAATTGTTAACCATAAAATTGACATACTTCCCAGGCCCACTGACCACACCTTCTCTTATTGACACTGTAAAGACCTCGATTTTATGATTGGCTTATTTCATGACAAACCACCACATTGGGGATGATTGTGTAATGGGTAGCTTAGGTCCGTGTTGGCTAGCTTCCAAGCATCTCCTTGACTTCAAGAGCAAATGGTATATTCACTTGACTTTGTCTCTTGAAGAGTTTAGGTGCACACACACACTTCATGCATGTTTTGTTTATCTTGCATTTGTGTTCTTTATTGTTTGTATAAGTGTGCATCCTTTTCTAAAACACTCACTAGCTTACATTAGATATCATATCTTGCATTGTATCTTAGTTGATAACATGTTTGACATGTTAATTATGCTTCATTGTGTGCATTTCACCCCCCCCCCTCCCCTCTAGGTTGTAGACACACGCTTAGAGTGTATTTTCAATTGGTATCAGAGCGGGTTCCTAGACATACTTAGGTGATCCTTGCTCTTGATTGTGTGTGTCTTGCATTTGTGTGCATTTTGTTGGTTGCATTCACTTGCATTCATATTACCCAAACACTATGAGTGACTTTGGGATGAGTAAAGAGGGAGCGTCGAGTATGAGACCACCATTACTCAAGAGGGACAAGTATGCCTCGTGGAAAGGCAAGATGGAGTCCTATATTTGCCAAATAGATGACCGTGTATGGATGGCAATTGAGGATGGCTACACGCCTCCAACTATGACCACCGAAGATGGAAATGAAGTCTCCAAGCCCAAGGCTCAATGGAGTTCCGAAGAATTTGAAGCTTCGAAGTGGAACAACAAAGCAATGCATGCTTTGCTTTGTGCAATAGATGAGAGCCAATATAAACTTATCCAAATCACCAAAAATTGCACATGAAGCTTGGAAGATCCTAGAGACGGCACATGAGGGAACCGAAGTGGGTAAGGATTCCAAGCTCCAAGTTCTCCAAGCACAATTTGAGACGATCAAGATGGAGGAGCATGAGAGTTTTAATGACTTCCAAGTGAAGTTGATGGACATTGTGAATCAAAGCCATCAACTAGGTGACCCATATTCGGATAAGAGGCTCAAGCAAAAGATCATGAGGTCAATTCCCGCTAGATTCGAATCCAAAGTGAAGGCTCTTGAAGAAAACAAGGACTTCAAGACTATGAAGCCAAGTGAAGTGATTGGAAGGCTACTTGCCTATGAATCTAGATGGGGTCCTACCTCCACACCTCCCAAGAAGCAAAAGGGGTTAGCCTTGAGGACCTCCAAGATTGGGAAGGGGGATGATGACTCGGATGAAGACATGGCTCTAATGGTGAAGAGCTTCAAGAAATTCTTGAAGCTACAAAAGAGTGGCCATGGCTCTAAGGAAAATGACTTCAAGAAGAAAACCCACTTCAAGAAGATTGAGCCAAGTCAAGAGAAGCCTTCAAGAACGGGGATTCAATACTTTGAATGTGAAGGATTCGGGCATATCTCTAAGGATTGTACTAACTTGAAGGACAAAAGAAGAGAAAAGGCGATGGCTATCTTATCAAGAGATAGTGAGAGTGTAGAAGATTCCTCGGATGATGAAGAACTTGCCATTAACTACACGGCCTTTGGAGTCTCTTATGTGGAAGTAGAAGAAGGCAAGAGTGCCTTGTCATGTGGCCAAGGCGAAAGTCTTGTAGGAAGTGACTCTGATGAGGAGATGACTCTCATGGTTGAGAGATTTAAGAGATTTACAAAATCTCAAAAGAAGGGCATGACCTCCAAGGTGAAGGAGGAAAAGAAAAAGTCAAGGAAAGATGACCCTTGCCTTGAGTGTGGTGGAGCTGGCCACCTTACCTCCATGTGTGGTAACTTGAAGTACAAGAAGGGAGGAGAAACTATGATCGCTACTTGGAGTGATAGCGAAGTTGAAGTAGTTGAAGAGTGCTCCATAAGCTCGGTTGCTAGTGAGATCAACTACTTCTCATTTCCGGGTTCCTACCATGAAGAAACTCAAGCCATCACCAAATGTTTATCACTTGAAGATTTCAAGATAGGTGGCCTTGAACTTGGAAACCGAAGAGGAGCATGCTTGAGTGAAGCAAGCCTTGATGATATGACTCTCACAAGCACAAGTGGGAGAAGCCTTGATTGTGATGGATCATGCTCCGGGAACTCTTGTGACAACAATGTGCATAACCAAGAGTTCATTGACTTTCTTCAAAAGTCCTTAAAGGAGAGAGAAAATGATATCCTTAGATTGGAAAAGGATAATCTTCAATTAAAGGCTAAGTTAAATGACTCCTTGAAGTCGGACGTGATTGATATGTCCGAATATGAGAAGGAGATTAAAGATTGCCATCAACGGATGAAGGCCATGAAAGAAGAACTTGCCAACAATGAAAACTCCTTGAAGATTGTCAAGGAAAGAGAGATGAGGTGCCTTGAAGAATTAAAGAAGGCCAAGGTCAAACAACCTCAAGCTCAAGGCAAGAGCAAAGCTTCATCCAAGCAATCTTCCACTCAAGGAAAGTCCACACAAGCCTTGGCATCCCAACCAAAGCCTAGGCAATCCAAGAAGAAAGGACAATTCCTTGAGAAGCCAACCACCTCCTTTAACAAGTCAACTATCAAGAAAGGAGGTGACCATAAGTGGCATGCTCAACCAAGGTGGCATGATCAACCACCTCAACAAGCTAGACCACAAAGGTGCAACCAATCGGCTCAAGTTCCAAGGACAAGCCAACCGGTGCATCATCAAAGACATCCTCATCAACATGGCGATGCCTCGATGAGATCACAATGCAATGGTATAAATTCTTACTTTGTACCTACTTGTCATTTTTGTGGTATGATTAGTCACTTAAGACCAAATTGCTTTAAATACATTAAGAGGTGTAGGTTAGAAAGCATGAAAGAAAAACGGTTGAAAAAGAAGGCAAGTTTGCATGAACCTAGGGAATTTATAAACATGTCTATGACCAGTAAAAATATGAAAGTGGAACCTAGGTGGGTTAGAAAGAATGAACCCGCTTGCCTTAGTGCCCATGTGACTCCCGTAGATGCAATTAGGTCCATTGGACTTGGTAGGTCTATAGGAGCTCATGTCTTCCATTGACTTGGTTGGAATTGACCCCATTTGGGGAGCTCAAGCAAAGAGAGCGATCTTGCATGATTTGCTATATGCAAAAAGTTGGCTTATTTTATGCTCTTTTATGATTGCTTGAGTGTGCTTGGTGAATAACATTGATTAATAATTGTATAATGTTTTTGATTACACTATTGCACGGTTGCTTTGTATGATAATGCATGTCTTCTATTATTGCTTGAGCATGCTTACCTTTTTGAGGAACGTTCTACTTGTTAGTACATTTGATTGACCTCAAATTATTCTCCATGTTCATGATTCCTAGATATGCATTCTTAAGCTCTCTCTTGAAAAGGGCTACTGGCAATATGACGTGGAGCCGCCCAATGTTGGAAAAGGCTACTCATTTGAAACCGAGTGAAAGCCATCAAGAGAGTTACATTAGCATGATAAACAGAAATACATGCTTGCTAGGAATATGGAGAAAAACAGAAAAATGAGAAAAACAGAAAATGTTGTTATATGACTGTTATGTGTGGTGTTGCATTGCTTATTTTTGACATCAAAATTGTTGATTGATGATGTATCTTGCAATGAAGAAAAGATGATATACTTTTGTTGTGATTAGTACACTTGCACACAAATGCTTGGATATATATCTTCTTATCATAACAACAGGGTCTTAATTGGTTTGACTTCATTTGGAAATCCTGTTGCGTGTTGCTTTGATTGATTTTTATGCATGAGAATAATAGTATTTTGTATTACATGCTAAGCAACCTTTCACACGCACACATGTTTTTGAATATAATCTCCTTGAATCTCTCTCAATTATTTAAGTTGCATAAAGTTTGTGTATATGATTATGCAATGTTGTTGTGCGAATAGCTCTCTTTGCTAAAGCAACCCGATAGGGGGAGCTCCTTTGCCTATCTCATGACAAAAAGGGGGAGAAGTCTTGAGAGATATAGGGGGAGCATTGTTTATGCTTTGGGGGAGAAGCCTAGAGAGAGAGTAACCTTTTAGGGGGAGCATTGCACATGCATTCTTTGTATTGCTTTATTTGTATTTAAGTGCAATGCTTGTTTTTTATTTGTTCACCTCACTTGCACTTGTTCTTGGAAAGTGCTTCTTGCTATTGTGTGTAGGTACATTGATAATTCTACAAAGAGATTGAAGATATTGAAGATTTAGATACTAGGTATCTCTTTTGTAATGTAGAAGTGATTATGGACAATAGCTTTGTTTTATTTTGTGAGGATTGTTTGTGAGTGGTTGTTTTGTCATGAAATAGCCAAAGGGGGAGATTGTAAGGACCTCGATTTTATGATTGGCTTATTTCATGACAAACCACCACATTGGAGATGATTGTGTAATGGGTAGCTTAGGTCAGTGTTGGCTAGCTTCCAAGCATCTCCATGACTTCAAGAGCAAATGGTATATTCACTTGACTTTGTCTCTTGAAGAGTTTAGGTGCACACACACACTTCATGCATGTTTTGTTTATCTTGCATTTGTGTTCTTTATTGTTTGTATAAGTGTGCATCCTTTTCTAAAACACTCACTAGCTTACATTAGATATCATATCTTGCATTGTATCTTAGTTGATAACATGTTTGACATGTTAATTGTGCTTCATTGTGTGCATTTCACCCCCCCCCCCCCCTCTAGGTTGTAGACACACGCTTAGAGTGTATTTTCAGACACACAATCCTCCATCATATAAAATTTTTCCCTCCCACCAGAACATATACTTTTATTTGAATTTTCTGAAGTCTGACAAGCCCGATTCTCAACACAACTATTGTCTTCATTTTCTACATCGAGAAGCAAACTACTGCCATCTTGATTTGCCATCTCCTTTTCACCATTGATAGTGACGAAAGGAGAGCCTGCACAATCTCTCTTCCTGGACCCTCCTTCAAACTTTTCCTTTACAGATAAAACTTTCAAATTTTGTTGAGAGACCTCCCACTTCAAATCTGAATACTGCACCTGCCCTGAATGATCCACTGGAACTACATCTTCCATTACCTTGACGTTGAATGTGAAATTCTCATCTACCACCTTAATCTCACAAGGACAAGAACGACCTAAAGGAATCATCACCAGAAACCTCCCTTTATCCATTCTTTTTGATATAAATGCTTTGTAAGTAGAGTTAATTCTCTATGCAAACAATTCAATAGAGAAATAGGACATTCCCTCAAATTTTATCCAAATACTTTGTTTAAAAGATGTAATAAAATGGCTCTCAAGGGTATAGCTAAGTTGATAGATGAATGAGCTTTGGGTTTGGGCAAATGACTCTCAAGTCAGCGGCTCGAATCCTACCAATGATAAAAGCTTCAAAAAAAGTATCTGATCTAGATAGGTTGATAAATAGATACTGTAAAAAAAATGTAATAAGATGATTTATAACTTTTACTTCAAAATAAAATTATAACTTCTATATAAATCACGAGATAAGATGACGAGGGAATAATATAATATAAATATCAAATAAAAAAAAGATGAGAGAATAATATAATAGTTACTTTCAAAATGAAAAAAAAATTTCAATAAAAAATAATATAATAGTAACACATCATATATCTTAATTACCACATCATTTGAAACCCCCGGGAAGAAGTTGTACAATTTTATAAATTTGTCCCTAAATTTTTAGAGTTTTATGTTATTATTCTTGTTTACCTCCCGAAGTTGTACAATTTTATAAATTTGTACCTAAATATTTAGAGTTTTATGTTATTATCCTTGTTTAATATCGCTCAAGTTTTATAGTTTTATATATTTTTTCCCCTAAACTCTTACCCTTACTTCATTTTAGATTTTCTAATTCTTTTATAAATTACACTGTTAATAATTTATAGAAAATGTAACAAAAAAATTATATCTTAACTAATTTTAGTATATTATTAAAATATTTTCTCTCTCTCTCTCTCTCTCTGAATCTTACTTATCTCACTCAAATATGGTAATACAATGTCATATTTTTGATAAGTTATTTGCTTATTTATTTAGTTTTTGCAATTTAAAAAAATGTGTTGATTTATATAATTAAAACATGTCAAGTAAACATATTCATATATTTATGTTTAAATATTAAGAAATTTTATCAAACAAACTTTTATAATTATTAACAATTAAAATAGTTTTTGGATTTTAGAAAAATATTAGGAGTCCAGTTTAAATTTCAATTAGTTTTCTAACTATTAAACACTATTATTGAATCTTGAATTAATGACAGTAAATGTTTGTCTATTTTATTTTTAGAGTAATGCTAGATATACCGTCAACTTTATATCTCAACATGTATTCTAACTAATTGCATGTCGATTAACAAATCGATACATATTAATTATGATTTATTTCACTCGTTACATTTATATAGATTAAATTGTCTAAGTTACAAGTTGAGATATGAGTTGGAATATCTAGCATTGTTTTCATTTTTATTATGTTTTCGTCAAAAACATAATTCCTGGTCTAGATAGATAGATACTGTAAAAAGAAAATTATGTTTTCGTCACTATTCAAGGATTATTTGGATTTTTTTTTCATAAATACACAAATTATGAAAAATTATCTCAATAAATTTTTTTATTCGTGTTAAATAATTAATGAAAAATAATAATGTTTTAAAATATAAACAAAATTTTGATTAACTAATTTTTTTTTTTCACGGTGCCCCCTCAGGAACGTAATTCTGGCTCCGTCCCTGCTCACAGGTCACATATACATTTGAGTATTTAACTATTCGAGATTGTGGATTCGAGCAGTGTCCATCCCTCTAAACTTTAAATTTATTGTAAAATTTCAAAAGAAATAAATTAAATAAATAAAAAAGAGTTTAACACAACATTCATGAGGTTGCGGATTCGAATCATTATCCATCCTCGATTCTGAAATATTGTAACAGTTAACAATTATAAAAAAAAAAACACAGCAAGATTTATATTCATTTGCACAAGAGAAGAAAAGTCAACTGGAGATTTTGATAAATCCTGTGAAATTTTTCCTTGAAAGTTATAAGAGGTCGTTTGTTTTTTTCACTTAAAACTTACTGGGTCTGAATTGAACTCATTCAGTTGTTTTGTTTATTTTTTTAAGTGGTCAAACAACTTAAAAATATCAAAAAACAACTTAAAATAAAAAGTAACAAATCCTGACTTTTAACTTAATTCCAAATCACTGGATTACAATTAAAATATTCTCTTCCAAGTCTATCCTCTAAAAAAAAATATTTCTAAATTTATCTTAATTTGATATGGTATAAAAAAATTTATTTTAACATATTTCTTATTTAAACAGGTTTTAGAAAAGAAAAAAACTCAAATTACTTTTTATAATGAATTTTTTCAAAAATTGAACAATTTAATTTTTCTCTTGCCAAATCCCGGTAAGAACTATTTATTTATTTTTTTTATCTAACTATTCATTTAGTGCTCAATAAATTTAACTTAAACTTTGTTTGCAGAACATGGAAAATCATATTCTTTGATTGATTTTTTTATTTTGTTAAATTGAACTTTGTTTGTAAAAAAAGCATACAAAATGATATAAAAAATGATGCATGTTAAATTACTTCTTTTAATTAGTATAGGTATAAATGTAAAATTATGTATTTTCAAACAATTTTATTTCTAAAAAACAAACATGTTGACAGTACATTCAGATGTGAGAAAAAAAAAAACAAACACATCATTCAGGTTCAGATTTCAGTCCCTATTCAGTTTTCAGAAAAATTTAGGACTGTTCAATCTTCAGATAAAAAAACAAACGACCCCTCACTCTTAAAATTTGACTACTTCTCTGTTAAATTTCGTAGTCAATCCAAACAGCATTGACTGCTTTATTAATGAATGCAAGCGTACAAGTCCCAACTGATAACTGCTACAATTTTAAACTTCGTCAATAATTCTGCATTAATTCCGTGATCAACTCTTTCAAATTTCAAAGTAATGTATATGCAAAGTACAGCTGGTAAAATTATGTTGTCTGACTCGATTTATTAATATTAAAGATAAATAATATGCATTTACATTGTTTTTAAAAAAACAATAATATGCATTTACCTTGGATTTAAAAATGGCATCCAAGAATTTTTGATACCTTATATCCAGATTCAAATAAGCTACATCGGTATTCAATTCTTGTTCATCAAAGCAAAAGAAAAAAAAAAGTGAAATTAAACAAATTACTAGAGAGTACAAATATTCTTGATTATAGATTATGAACACTTCTGCGTCTATATATTGTAATGTATATATAAAATAAATAACAGTAAGCACGTAGAATCACTCTTAGTAAACTGGTTGGACATTTTCCTTTTACTTATGTGATAGTAATTCGAGTTCAACTTGAACCTATTAAATCGTAAAGTATGGATAGAGATTTCTCTAAGAATTTATTCCGAACCGTATTTATAGATGTTGATCAGGCCAACTAGGTGAAAGTTTTGATGAAATTGATCAGATATGGTGCAGGATTCCAAGTATATAAAAATTACTGCTTGTAGTCTTGTAGAATGTTTCATAAGAAAATTACATATCCAAGAATTAATTAAAGTGATCATATCGTTCATGCATATATATATATATATATAATAAATTAAAGTGGATGAAACAATACTATCCAAGAATTAACCAAAAAACACAGAAAAACACTTGGCTGTTTTAGTGTAGCGAATTCATAAATATATAATTGTTTGCGAATTGCGATAGCTTTTTTTATCATGAAAGAAAAGAAAGGAAAAAAAAAGGAAAATCCTGTATGAAAATGAAAGACAGCAAAGGACGATGAACGATGGGTGGGTGATCCGTACAAAGTTTTATTAAATTAATAATTTAAAATGGGAGAATTGGGTTGGTTGCTGGGTTGTTGCCAACTTGCACTTGGCGGTCCTAACCAGGCAGACGGCTGTATGCCTGTATGTGACCTTGGCAGATACGCCAAGACTGAAACAAGAGCTTTAAATTAAAGTGATTATTATTTATTAATTAAAGAGACGTTTTTTTCTTTTCAGCGCGCACTGATATAACTAAGTACGTTGCATGTGAACCGATTACGGAGAAATTTTGATAAATGCATACACTTTGAGTCAAAATATGTAAATATAATGGTCCACATCCAACGCACTGATGAAGTTATATCAGTGCGTATTGACTTGAAAATTTCTGATTAAAGAGGTCCTGCCCATTTTCATAAAAAAAAAGAAGGTCCTGTCCAATACGTGAAATGTACCACATATATATAACTCTGAGGGGTCGTTTGTTTTTTTGTCTGAATACTGAACAGTCCTTGAATTTTTCTGAAAACTGAATAGGGACTGAAATCTGAACCTGAATGACATATTTGTTTTTTTTTCTCACATCTGAATATACTGTCAACATGTTTGTTTTTAAAAAATAAAATTATTTGAAAATACGTAATTTTACATTTATAACTATACTAATTAAAAGAAGTAATTTAATATGCACCATTCTTTATAACATTTTGTATATAAACAAAGTTTAAGTTAAATTTATTGTAAAAAATAAAAAGTTCAAGTTCAAGTTCAAGTTCAAGTTCAATTTTGTATGTTGTCCACGTTTCCGTTGAATATAATTAATGAAACCATTTTTGTGTTTTTGGTTTCCTAGATCATATGAACCGAAAACCAAATAAAAAAAGGTTCTTGAATTTTTCATATAAAATAATTCTATAACATTTTCAAGCCACAAAATCTACTCAATATGATAAACAAATTTATTGAGCATTATACGAATAGTTAGATAAAAAAAATAAAGAGTTCTTACCAGGATTTAGTAAGAGAGAAATTCAATTGTTCAATCTATGCAAAATTTCATTATAAGAAGTAATTAGGGTTTTTTTTTCTTTCTAAAATCTGTTTAAATAAGAAATATGTTAAAAGAAAAATTTTATACCATATCAAATTAAGCTAAATTTGGAAATATATCTTTTTTTGGAGGATAGTCTTGGAAGAGAATATTTCAGTGATTTGGAATTAAGTTATGTTGATGGTGATTTTTCGTCGTCACTATCAACGAACTTGTATCAATCGAAAATAAGAACAGATAAGTATAATACCGCAAGAAAATAATAACTCAAGAGACACAAATACGTGGTAAAAACTCCTTTTAACTGGAGAAAAATCCACGGGTTGTTGCTTGAGCAACAAAGTCAAATCCACTATGAAAAACTCAATTACAAAGTAATTCTCTCTGATTTCTCCTGCTAATTCTCACCTCTCTCTGTTATGTTTTTTACAGGGGTATTTATACATGTTATTGCTAGGGTTTATGGTACTGCTAGGGTTTGGTGTTGTGGTACCCGTATTTTGTGTGATTTCCTAGTTCTAATTGAAGTCTGTCTCTTTCTGGAGTTTATCCTTGTTGATGGTGATTTTTCGTCGTCACTATCAATGAACTTGTATCAAGCGAAAAGAAGAACAGATAAGTATAATACCGCAAGAAAACAATAAATCAAGAGATACGAATACGTGGTAAAAACTCCTTTTAACTGGAGAAAAATCCACGGGTTGTTGTTTGAGCAACAAAGTCAAATCCACTATGAAAAATTCAATTACAAAGTATTTGTCTCTGACTTCTCCTGCTAATTCACACCTTTTTCATTATGTTTCTTACCGGGGTATTTATACATGTTATTGCTAGGGTTTATGGTTGTGCTAGAGTTTGGTGTTGTGATACCCGTATTTTGTGTGATTTCCTAGTTCTAATTGAAGTCTGTCTCTTTATGGAGTTTATCCTGTTTCCTGTTTTGGCTGAGTCTGAATCTGCGTCGGATTCCTCGCCCTTTATCTGCGGGAAATCTGTTTGCCTTTCAATTGAACTCTGATAGTCGTATCGTTGCTTATTGTGGAGTTGCTTGCTTCTGATTCTATCCATATGTTTATGAAGTACTTGTCTTCATTATCTGATCCCGAGTATGCCCGAGTATACCGGAGTATGCCCGAGCCGGTTTCTTCATCTGTGGTTGGGTTGCTTTACTCTTTGCCGAGTAAATTCCCTTGGGGAATTTCTGCCCTTTAACGTTTGACTTTTCTCGACTTTGCTTACCTGGCCCCTTACTGTAATGACGTGTCCTTAATGATGATTTTTACATATAACAATACCTCCTTAACTATTTGAACCGAATGTATCCTGCTTACTCGGGATAAATATTTAACTCTTTCATGACTTGTTCTCGTTTATCGTCTTCTTCATCAATGTCGGATTTCAAATTCCTCGTTCGCTTCGAAACATTAATGGCGTGTCTTAATTACGCCTGCACGCGTTTGATTCTTTTCTTATTCGAAGATCTTTTGATGGTGACTGACTGTCTCTTCGACGGCTCGGTGCCTCTCTTTACTGCCACCTGTCTTCTTTTGTTTGGCCGTGGTACGTGGCATTTATGAGACGCGACCCTTCTATTCGTGCCCATACAGCTTACGTCATGATTCTTATCCCAGTCTTTCCCGCTTCTCCTCACCTACCCTTTCTAGGGTTTCGTGTCTTGGGACCGGTTGCATGCTTATATATAGAAGTATTGCTTCAAAGGGGAAAACCCCTATTCAAGTTTTTACCATTACTTCCCAGATTTCAGCCATCGTTTTCCAGATTTCTGCCATTGTTTCGCAGATTTCTGCCATCGTTTCCCTGCCTGTAATCTCGTCCTGCAAAGATTTACTTCTTTCGGTTTCCAAACCTTTTCTCGACCTTCTCGAAGATCCTGCCGTACCTCACGTCTCTTCAATCCTTTAAGGTTAGTTCTCATGGATCCCTCTGCTAGACATCGTCTTTTTACTGTTGCTATGATTGCCATTGAGCAAGGTGATACTTGTACTGTTGCGGCTGTCCACAGGTTGCTTGGTGATCCAATTCCCGATCAGCCCCGATTTATAGACGCTGACGTCTCCGGACTCAACTTATCTGGACTGCGTCGTGAAGTTCCACCAGCTTCTTCCAGTTCGTCACAGCCTGAATCCTATCAACCTGAAACCGATTCCAGTTCTGCTTCTGTTGCTTGTGATAATTCTCGGCCGTGGAAAAGAATGGGGAAGAAACAAAGCAACCGTGACATCAACAAAGGTTCCTCTGTTCGGGAAATTCGAGTCGGGCCCCAGAGGGTGGTCGATAAAGACATTGAGGACGAGCATAGGGAGGCTCGTATCGTTTTCTCTCCCGAGAGAGTTTGCGCTTACGATGTTGAGCCAAATGTGGTCGGCCCCGAAGAGATCATTAAATACATGAACCGTTTTGATCTGGACAGCGACACTATCTCATTAAACCCTACTAACGGTCGGGCTGCGTGGAACCCCCCACTCGGTCAAGTGGCGATTTACAGGGCGATGCTTTCTTGCGAGGTGACGCTTCCGCTGCAACCCTTCATTACGTGGTTTTTGGCCGAAGCTCAGCTCGCCCCTGCTCAACTAACTCCGAATAGCTATCGGATCTTGATGTGCATGTGGCACATGTGGCATAGGAAAGGACGACCACCCCCGACTCCTCGGGAAATTAATCACTTCTATTCTTTGAGGCCTCTAGGAAAGACCGGGATTTACTTCCTTCTTTCAACTCAGCCCGAGAGTTGGGTCCCTAAGGACGTGATCGTGAAGAATATGGTGATGCCGACCGCTTATGAGAAGATGAAAGGGTTTGTTTGGGGCTTCCCCACCTCAAACAAGTTCTGGAAGAATAGTTGGTTCTTCGTGGGTGGAGACTGGGGACGGTCAGTTTCTTTTGACATTGAGGGTTCCGAGCTGACTCACCGGGTACCTCGGTACTTCTACGCACCCCAGTGGAACCACATGACTTCATCTTTTACGGATGAAGAACTCAAAACCACGACTCGGACGGCCTTCCGTCCCGTGGAAAAGAGGGGCAAACCTTACCTCTTCGATGAGAAGAAGATGATAACAGCTCGCCTCTTCCCTCAACTTTCTACACGCCGGCATCGCTGTAAGTTCTTTATTTCTTCCTTGCTATTTACCTGCTTTATCTATCAGGCTTTCAGCTTCCTAAAATTTTTTTTATTTTTTTATTTTTTTTTAGTGTACGACATAGATGTAGTGTGCGATGCCCAAGCCCGCCGAATGAAAGGCATTGTGGAGGTGAGCCGGAGGGAAGTTAAACGTCAACAGGATGCGGGGATAGCCCCTCCTCAAGGTGACTCTGATGGGAATTCTTCCGAAGACATTCCCGAGGGGGGTGCAGACGACGTGCCGGATTACATGCCTGAGGAAACTCAGGATCAAGAGTTGGCCGCCCACGCAACTGATGAAGGCAATCAAGCAGGTCCTTCGACAAAGGGGAAGGAAAAGGTTGGGGAGTCTTCCAAACCAACTGCCTTCTCCTGCAGAACTAGATCTCCTCGGCCTGCTGTAGTCGAGCCGAGTACCACTTCCCCGGATGCGGAAATTGCCAGGGAGCATCCGGACGTGACAGTTCCAGAGATTTTGATTTTTGCCGAACTGAACATTACGCCGTCTGGAAGTGGTACTGAAATGGGGCGTTTCGATCTGGATTTTGAGGACCCCACAGCAGACCTGAATACCCATGGGAGGCAACCCAGAAAAAGAAAAGCCTCGTTCTCACCTGGCCGTCCGGCCCCCAAGATTCCTCGAGTAGTTGCTTTCGTCGAGTCATCCTCGGATAAGGAGGGGGTAGCGGAGGCTGCTGAGAATGAGAGAACAATAGAGAATTCTCCCCCACGGGATCAGATGAGGGACGAACCTGGCATCCCCTTTAGTTCCCCTCAGGCAGTACCTACTGCTAGGTTCCCAGAAGCTAATCTCGGCAGTCCTGACCCTTCAGCCCAATCTAGCGTTCCTACCCCCGAGGCCATGTTGAAGGCTATGGCTTCGGGCCAAGCATATATAGAGGAGGATCGTTGGAGCGATCTCAGGGTCAGTTCGTTATCTGATCGGCTCTGCCATTTCTTCAACAGCGCCTCTTATGTGAGTAACTCTTAAGACTTTCATATTTATCTCTTTTATTGCTACTTCAATTTTGTCACTTGTTATCGGCTCGTTGCAGATGGTAGCCTGAGATGACTGAAGTCTGCCAGACTAGTGATGGTCAGACGGAGAAAATAAGGAGGCTTGAAGCCCAGTTGAAGGAGAGTGAAGATCACCGTGCTCGGGCCGAACTGGCTTGTCAGGAAGGGGCCAGGTCGGGTCAGGTGCTTCTGGACCAGTGCTTAGCGCGTCAACTAGAGGCTGAACAGAAAGCATCTTTCGCTTCTGAAGAGGCCCAAACCTTAAAAGACCAGTTGTTATCTACTCAGGAGGCTCTACTCCAGGCCGAGCAGACAGCTGAAGATGTAAAGTCCTCATACGAAGCGCCGGATTCAGGACTTGGAACGTCAAGCCTTGACGGTCAAGTCCCTGTCAAATGAAGCTAGGCTGGAGTTGGAGATTCAGGGGATCGATCGCTTCAAAAGATCTCCACCCTATGATGCTTTACTTCTCCGGGAATTTCAGAGGGGAATGGTCTCGGCCGGAGAATTTTTCAAGAAGAAAAATAGAGCAACTGATCGGGCCAGGGCCAACTGGAACCTCTCGGTCAGAAAGCATGTGGATGCTTCTCTGGAATCCGTTCGGCTCCAGATGAAGACGTGGCGAGCATATTGCAGAAGTAAGGGAAAAGAGCCACATCCCATGCATCTGGAAGTTCCCACTGCTGATTCCTTCTCAACTTTCCATGCTTGTGAGAAAGTGGGGATCGACGGTGAGGCTTCTGACGTTGGGCCCGTTCTCGGGGTAGATTATAGCGTTTGGATAGATGACGACGCCCCGGAAGATGTGATTGTCTGGCCTTCTGATGACAGCCTTCTGAATGAGTACATGATGGAAACGGACCCGAGCATTGGTGGAAGTAGTTCTCAACCGCCGGCATCTTCTTGATTAATTTTCTTTTTCTTTTTCGTAACGACCGTTGTATATTCTTTCGCTCATATATAAGAAATCTATTCACTACTCTGCCTGTCCAGTTCCTATTTTTGGAACTCTTAATTTCAACCAAGTGCTTGGCGACTACCGAAGTTAACCGAGTATCTTATTCAACTGGAAACTCGTTTATTAAGCCGAGTATCTCATTAAACTGGCCGTTGATTTATTGGACCAAGTATCTTATTTAACTGACAATTTTTCTTTTAAAGCCGAGTATCTTATTTAACTGACAATTTTTCTTTTAAAGCCGAGTATCTTATTTAACTGACAACTTTTTTAAGCCGAGTATCTTATTTAACTGGCAATTAATTTCTTCGATCTTGTGAAGATCGTTTTACCCTAACGTTTTGTCGAGGCTCACCACAACAATACGTTAAGGTCCTTACACAAGTCACCTAGGACGTCTCCCGGTTTTGTCTGTGCAAGGTTTCGTCTAATCGTTGGTGGTTATGTTGACCAGCCAACACGACTGCGCATCTCACCAGTCTTCCTGGCGGCGCTCCGAGCAGTTTTCCAGTTATCCTGGTGCCTCGGTTTTGACTTTTGGTTAGGAAATGCGTTTGCACTGCTTAAACCAGGACGGGCGTGCTATTCCAGCTTCTCAGCCCTTCAATAACTACTTGTCCGCTCTCCCGCGGCCTCGTAGCGCATGATTATTTTTGAACGAGATTTGCTCGGACCGGTTTGTTTTAGGTGACTAAATTTAGTCTGCTTGTTCTTGGACGAAGTGGCCACTGTTGTTTTTGCTTTATTTGAACATTCTTTATCGTGGATTTCATCGTCTTCAATGAATAACCTCTTTATTAGCAAACGGACTTTATTAGATAACAATAAGAGTTAGAAACCTCTTAACTTGACTATAAGTTAAAGCAAAGCTAAAATAACGTTAAACATGAATGAGTTTGTCAGGGGTAGAAAATCTTGAGATACTGAGCGTTGCATGGTCGGGGTACTAAGCTGCCTTCTGGGTGAGCTATCAGGTAGGCTCCATGCCCTGCAACTCCCTTGATGATATACGGGCCTTCCCACTTGTCAGCGAGAGATCCTGCCGACTTGTCCTTAGTGTTCGGGGATACCCGCCTTAGCACTAAATCTCCGAGCTGGAATCTACGCACACGAACATGGGAATTATAGTACCTTGCAGCCCTCTGCTGATACGCTGCGTTTCTCACTTGAGCTGCGTCCCTGATTTCTTCAAGCTCGTCTAAGTTCCGCTGCAACATGTTGACGTTGTGCTCGGGGCTGTATAGTTGCACCCTGGGTGACGTAAAGGTTGTTTCAGTCGGGATTACAACTTCTATTCCGAATGCTAGTGCAAAAGGGGTCTCCCCTGTGGATGACCTGATAGTCGTTCGGTATGCCCATAACACCTCTGGTAGTTTGTCTGCCCAACTGCCTTTCATTTATTCCAGCTTTGCTTTCAGTGTGTGCTTGATCACCTTGTTCACAGCTTCAGTTTGGCCATTGGTTTGAGGATGTGCAGGTGACGCATAGTAGTTTGCAATCTTGTACTCCTCGCACATTTCCCTGAACTTGCTGTTGTCGAACTGAGTTCCGTTATCCGTTATAATGATGCTCGGGATTCTGAACCTATATATGATGTTCTTCCTGACAAAGCTAGTGGTGTTCGCCTCCGTGATGTGCACCAATGCCTCTGCTTCTGCCCACTTGGTAAAGTAGTCTACTGCCACAATTGCGTACTTTGCTCCTCCCCTTGTTCCTGTGGGCATTGGACCAATCAGGTCGAGGCCCCACATGGCAAAAGGCCAAGGGGAAGTTAAGCTTCTGAGTAACTCTGGGGGTTACCGAATGTCGTTTGCTATTCTTTGACATGTCTTGCAACTTTCCGCGAATCGTTGCGCTTCGGCAAATAAAGTCGGCCAATAAAAACCTTACTGAAGTACCTTGTGTGCTAGGCTCTTACCCCCAGTGTGGTTTCCACACACCCTACTGTGAACATCTTTCAGAATCTTGTAGGTTTCTTCTCCGGCAACACATCTTTGTAACACCTTTGAGAACCCTCTTCTGTATAGTTCTCCCCTTAGAATCGTGTACCTAGTTGACCTGTACCTGACGCGTTTTGCCTCCACAGCGTCCTCCTGTAATATGTTTATCTCCAAATACTCTCTAAGCTGGGTCGTCTAATCACTTGGACCTAACCGGATTTCTGACACCATGACCTCTTCAGATTCTGCTGTACTTGGTTTGGTCAGGTGCGCCACTGGTATTGCTTTCGACCCAATACTCGTGGTGGCTGAGGCTAATTTAGACAAAGCATCTGCTTTTTCATTCTCCTCCCGAGGGATTTGAAGGATCCTGTACGCCTTAAACTTTTTAAGCAAGCTCTTTGCAATGTCTAAGTAAGCTATCATATGCTCCTTCCTCGCCTGGTATTCATCCAGCACCTGGTTCAACCACAACTTGGGAATCGCTGTTTACCGCCAACTCATCTGCCCCCAATGCTATGCAAACTCTCAAACCAGCCAACAAAGCTTCATACTCTGCTTGGTTATTAGTTGCTTTGAAGTCGAATCTCATGGCGCATTCCACAGCATCCCCTTCTGGTGTTGTTATGACTATTCCGGCCCCACTGCCATGAGTGTTCGATGATCCATCCACATGCAACTTCCATTGGAACTTACTCACTTGTTCGCCTTCTATCATCCTTTGCACTTCCATATCTGGCTCGGTGAACTCTGCTATGAAATCGGACACCGCTTGTCCCTTAACTGCAGCTTTTGGGGTATATTTGATGTCAAATTCACTTAACTCAACCGCCCATTTAGTCAATCTTCCCGACAGTTCTGGCTTTTGCAGGATGAGTTATAGCGGGCAGTCGGTGTACACCTCTATTGCATGCGCTTGGAAGTACGGCCTTAGTTTTCTGGCTGCGGCGACCAGGGCAAGTGCAACCTTTTCGGCCGGTGAGTATCTAGTTTCTGCTGGCAGCAACGCCTTGCTGGTGTAATATACCGGTTTTTGCACTCCTTCTTCCATTCGAATCAACACCGAACTTGTCGCTACCTCTGTGACTGAGAGGTACAAGTACAACGTTTCTCCGACCACGGCTTTGAGAGGATGGGTGCTCGCCCTAAATACTCTTTCAATTTCTGAAAAGCAGCTTCGCATTCTTCACTCCATTCAAGGCCTTTTCCTTTCTTTATTGCTCTGAAGAATGGGGCGCATTTGTCTGTCGACTTCGCTATGAATCGGTTAAGTGATGCAAGGCATCCCATTAGCCTCTGTACATCCCTCAGCGTCCTTGGCGAAGCCATATCTTCCAATGCTTTGATCTTCTCGGGGTTCACCTCAATCCCTCTTTGATGTACCCGAAAACCAAGAAATCTACCTGATGGCACTCCGAACACACATTTGCTCGGGTTAAGCTTCATTTTATATCTCCTCGGCACTTCGAAGGTCTCCCTTAAGTCTTCTAATGCCTCTCCGCTGTGACACTCTTGGTCAACATATCATCCACATAAACTTCCATGTTCCTCCCGATTTGCCGGGTAAAAATCTTGTTTACCAGTCTCTGGTAGGTTGCCCCAGCCTTTTTCAAGCCGAAAGGCATCACCTTATAGCAGTACAAACCCTGATCTGTGGTGAAGGCTGTCTTTTCTTCATCCGCTTTATTCATTCTGATCTGATTGTATCCTGAATAAGCAACCATGAAGCTCAACAATTCATGCCCAGCTGTTGCATCCACCAGTTGGTATATTCTCGGCAATGGGAAGCTATCTTTTGGGCAGGCCTTATTCAAATCGGTGAAGTCTACACACATTCTCCACTGATTATTTTTCTTCTTAACCAGCACCACATTGACCACCCATTCTGGGTACTTAACTTCCCTTATCGATCCTGCAGAAAGCAACTTGCCTACTTCATCCTTAATGGCCACACTCCTCTCTGGATTGAACAGCCGTCTCTTTTGCACTACCGGGCGGAACTCTGGATTGATGGAGAGGCAATGTGATATCACTTTTGGATCTATCCTGGGCATATCTTCGTGGCTCTAAGCAAAAACATCCTTGTAATCCCTTAGTAGTGAGACAAGTTGGGCTTTTATACATTCACTCAAATTTGCCCCGACTTTCACCGTCCTGCCTAGATCTTCTGGGTCCAATGCCACCTCTTCGGTCGGCTCATCTTTCTTAGCTTCGGGCTCCTCCCTGGGATCCAACTCAAAATCCTTCGGTACTTCTGATTCTTCAGTCTCATCAGGTTATCAACTTGGTTGTCACATAGTATACCTGGTTTACTTCCCTGTCCTTGTATACTGACAAATTTGCCCTTCGAGCCATTTCTTGTGATCCTTTGACCATTCCAACCCCAAACTCCGTTGGGAACTTCATCATTAAGGCATAAGTCACCGTCACCGCCTTAGCTTTATTCAAGAACGGTCGGCCCAATAGGGTGTTGTACGGCCAATTATCTGTGTCGACGACTACAAAGTCGAGTAACACTGTCTTTTGGCAAGGAGCCTTCCCAACCTTCACCGGTAATTTTACTGTGCCGAGCGACCTTACCTCTACCCCGCCAAATCCTCTAAAAGGTGTAGGAAAAGGCTGCAGGTCTTTCCTGTCCAGCCTCAGCTGGTCATAAACTTCTGCACTCAAAATATCCGCTGAGCTTCCATTGTCGATCAAAATCCGATGGACCTCCATATGGCCAATACGTGCGCTGATTACCAGTGCATCGTTCGGTCTTACATCTACTCCATGTGAGTCAGCCTCTGTGAATATGATGGGATCCCAGCCTCCCTTGATCCTTTTTGGGTCGGGTTCAATGGAATTGACACCTAGATCTCTTCCAGCCTCCACGGCTTCCCGAATTTCCTGGGTCCTCTCCCTATTACTTTTGCCCGTTGATGGTCCTACCAAAAATCGTGTTGATCGCTCCTTCATCCTCAGCTTTCTTGGGGCTAAGTTTTCTTGCCCGACCATCCTATCGGTTATCTCTCTGTCCGTCTACCTTGTCGGTTTTCCTCAGGACGATATCTTTCAAGTGTCTTTCCCTGATGAGGGTCTCGATGTGATCCCTAAGTCTAAAACACTTGGAAGTTTTGTGTCCATTCTCCTTATGGAACCTGCAATACTTGGTGGTGTCCCTCCGGGCATAGGATGACTGCCTAGGAGGTTTTTTAGACATGTTCTTCTCCTCTAGGATTGCCTGAATTTACTCTTAATCCTTCCTCAGTGGGATATAGTTTGTATATCTGCCTTGGAACTTCTGCCGTGGCTGATCTGTCTTCGGATCATATGCCCGAGGACCATCCCGACTATCCCGTGTCTTATTCTTTTGTTTATCACCTTTCGCATCGGGCGTCTTCGCTTGGTCCTTGGCTTTAGACCCTTCCGGGCGTCCGCCATGCACGAAGTATCCTCCCGTGGTGATTTCTTCTTCCTCTGCCAAGGCATAGCCCCCAGCCATATCCATCATGTCAGCGTAACTGGTCAGACGGGCTCTTCTCAGGTCAAATGACAGCTGACCATTCTGGAGGTTATTGATGAACGCTGCAATTATAGCCTCGTCGTTTGCACTTCCAATCTCAGACACTTCTTGACCGAATCTTCCCAAATACTTCTTAAGTGACTCATCCTTTCCTTGCTTAAGTTGAGACAAGTGGGCCACCGACTTCTTTCTGTGCACATTCCCGAGGAACTGCCTTGAGAAAGCCTTACTCAGCTAGCTGAAGTTACTTATGCTGGCCGTTGGTAACCTGCCGAACCACCTAGAGCCCAAATCCCCAAGAGTTTGAGGGAAATTTAAGCATAGTAGGGCATCATTGTAAACATACTGGGCCATGGCACTCTTGTATCTTCTGACATGTTCCTTAGGGTCCGTGTCCTTTTTGAATTGCTCTACATGTGGCATTTTGAACCTCTCCGGGAATGGCCTCCTCAGGATCCTATTGGTGAAAGGACTCCCGGATTCATCATCTAACAACTCGTTACGCCCGTATCGCCTGACTAACAGCATCCATTTGTCGGCTGTTATTCTCCACTTCCCGGGTCAAACTCTGTATGAGTATATCTCTGTCTCCCTCCGGCTCCCCCACAGCATTGAAATTCTGACTTATAGTCAGTTTTTGGCCTCTTTCTTCCGGATTCGATTCTCTTTGATCCCGATTTAAGCCGTGTAGCCGAACTGTGCCCCTTTGGCGCTTGTGATGATAATTCTGCTCACTCTCTCCCGAGGACGACGATCGATCTCTCCGATGAGTACGCCTCCGTGGACGGTCTCTACCCCTTGCCGTCTGGTCATGACCATACCTTCTGTCCGAGTCATTCTCCTCTCTACGTTCTCCGCTTCCCCTGGTTGGCCTTTGAGAAAAAATCACCGGCCTGTCAATCGGATCACGGCTTGCCTTTATGGGTGCATCAGGCATTGGTATCACCACTGTGGAGCGCAACCTCGTTGCTTGCTGATTTGGAGCAGAAAGATTGTGAGGTGACATCAAGCCTTCCGTGGTGGAGAGATCAACCCCTTGCCTTGCAGCGTCTGATATAAGTTGCTGCAAAGGAAGCGCGGAATCGTTGCGCAATCTCTTCATTAGTTGGAGGAAAACGCTGAATGCCAGCCAGGGCAGTTGACTGATCTGCCGTTGCCAAGGTTACCTCTGCAGTGTTAAGGGTGGCATCATCCTCTAATTCATTGATTGGCAATCCTTGACTATACCTGGAATCGCTACCATCTCCTTCGCCAGCCATTGTCACAAGTTATGTTTGATACCCCCTTCTTCTAGCGCCAATTGTTGATGGTGATTTATCGTCGTCACTATCAACGAACTTGTATCAAGTGCAAATAAGAACAGATAAGTATAATACCACAAGAAAACAATAAATCAAGAGATACGAATACGTGGTAAAAACTCCTTTTAACTGGAGAAAAATCCACGGGTTGTTGCTTGAGCAACAAAGTCAAATCCACTATGAAAAATTCAATTACAAAGTATTTGTCTCTGACTTCTCCTGCTAATTCACACCTTTTTCATTATGTTTCTTACCGGGGTATTTATACATGTTATTGCTAGGGTTTATGGTTGTGCTAGGGTTTGGTGTTGTGATACCCGTATTTTATGTGATTTCCTAGTTCTAATTGAAGTCTGTCTCTTTATGGAGTTTATCCTGTTTCCTGTTTTGGCTGAGTCTGAATCTGCGTCGGATTCCTCGCCCTTTATCTGCGGGAAATCTGTTTGCCTTTCAATTGAACTCTGATAGTCGTATCGTTGCTTATTGTGGAGTTGCTTGCTTCTGATTCTATCCATATGTTTATGAAGTACTTTTCTTCATTATCTGATCCCGAGTATGCCCGAGTATGCCCGAGTATGCCCGAGTATGCCCGAGCCGGTTTCTTCGTCTGTGGTCGGGTTGCTTTACTCTTTGCCGAGTAAATTCCCTTGGGGAATTTCTGCCCTTTAACGTTTGACTTTTCTCGACTTTGCTTACGTGGCCCCTTACTGTAATGACGTGTCCTTAATGATGATTTTTACATATAACAATCCTGTTTCCTGTTTTGACTGAGTCTGAATCTGCGTCGGATTCCTCGCCCTTTATCTGCGGGAAATCTGTTTGCCTTTCATTTGAACTCTGATAGTCGTATCGTTGCTTATTGTGGAGTTGCTTGCTGCTGATTCTGTCCATATGTTTGTGAAGTACTCATCTTCATTATCTGATCCCGAGCATGACCGAGTATACCCGAGCCGATTTCTTCGTCTATGGTCGGGTTGCTTTGCACTTTGCCGAGTAAATTCCCTCGGGGAATTTCTGCCCTTTAACACTTGACTTTTCTTGACTTTGCTTACGTCCCCCCTTACTGTAATGACGTGTCCTTAATGATGATTTTTACCTATAACAATACCCCCTTAAATATTTGAACCGAATGTATCCTGCTTACTCGGGATAAATATTTAACCCTTTCATGACTTGTTCTCGTTTATCGTCTTCTTCATCAATGTCGAATTTCAAACTCCTCGTTCATTTTGAAACATTAATGGTGTGTCTTAATTACGCCCGTACGCGTTTGATTCTTTTCTTATTCGAAGATATTTTGATGGTGACTGACTGTCTCTTCGACGGCTCGGTGCCTCTCTTTACTGCCACCTGTCTTCTTTTGTTTGGCCGTGGTACGTGGCATTTACGAGACGCGACCCTTGTGTTCGTACCCGTACAGCTTACGTCGTGATTCTTATCCCAATCTTTCCCGCTTCTCCTCACCTACCCTCTCTAGGGTTTCGTGTCTTGGGACCGGTTGCATACTTATATGTAGAAGTATTGCTTCAAAGGGAAAACCCCCATTCTCTTTCAAGTTTTTACCATTACTTCCCAGATTTCTGCCATCGCTTCCCTGCCTGTAATCTCGTCTTGTGAAGATTTATTTCTTTCAGTTTCCAAACCTTTTCTCGACCTTCTCGAAGATCCTGCCGTACCTCGCGTCTCTTCAATCCTTTAAGGTTAGTTCTCATGGATCCCTCTGCTAGACATCGTCTTTTTACTGTTGCTATGATTGCCATTGAGCAAGGTGATACATGTACTGCTACGGCTGTCCACAGGTTGCTTGGTGATCCCATTCCCTATCAGCCCCGATTTACAAACGCTGACGTCTCCGGACTCAACTTGTCTGGACTGCGTCGTGAAGTTCCACCAGCTTCTTCCAGTTCATCACAGCCTGAATCCTATCAGCCTGAGACCGATTCCAGTTCTGCTTCTGCTGCTTGTGATAATTCTCTGCTGTGGAAAAGAATGGGGAAGAAACAAAGCAATCGTGACATCAACAAAGGTTCCTTTGTTCGAGAAAGCCGAGTCAGGCCCCAGAGGGTAGTCGAAAAAGACATTGAGGTCGAGCATAGGGAGGCTCGTATCGTTTTCTCTCCCGAGAGAGTTTGCACTTACGACGTTGAGCCAAATGTGGTCGGCCCCGAAGAAGTCACTAAATACACGAACCGTTTTGATCTGGACAGCAACACTATCTCATTAAACCCTGCTAACAATCGGGACTGCGTGGAACCCCCCGCCCGGTTAAGTGGCGATTTACGGGGCGATGCTTTCTTACGGGGTGATGCTTCCGCTTCAGCCCTTCATTACGTGGTTTTTTGCTGAAGCTCAGCTCGCCCCTGCTCAACTAACTCCGAACAGCTATCGGATCTTGATGTGCATGTGGCACATGTGGCATAGGATGGGACGACCACCCCCGACTCCTCGGGAAGTTAGGCACTTCTATTCTTTGAGGCCTCTGGGGAAGACTGGGATTTACTTCCTGCTTTCAACTCAGCCCGAGAGTTGGGTCCCCAAGGACGTGAACGTGAAGAACAGGGTGATGTCGACCGCTGATGAGAAGATGAAAGGATTTGTTTGGGGCTTCCCCACCTCAAACAAGTTCTGGAAGAATAGTTGGTTCTTCATGGGTGGAGATGGGGACGGTCAATTTCTTTTGACATTGAGGGCGCTCAGATGACTTGCCGGGTGCCTCGGTACTTCTGCGCACCCCAGTGGAACCACATGACTCCGTCTTTTACTGATGAAGAACTCAAAACTTTGGCTCGGGCGGCCTTCTGTCCCGTGGAAAAGAGGGGAAGGCCTTACCTCTTCAATGAGAAGAAGATGATAACAGCTCGCCTCTTACCTCAACTTTCCGCACACCGGCGTCGCTGTAAGTTCTCTATTTCTGCCTTGCTATTTACCTGCTTTATCTATCTGGCTTTCAGCTTCCTAACTTTTTTTTTTTAAGTGTACGACATAGATGTAGTGTGTGATGCCCAAGCCCGCCGGATGAAAGGCATTGTGGAGACGAGCCGGAGGGAAGCTAAACGTCAACAGGATGCGGGGATAGCCCCTCCTCAAGGTGACTCCGATGTGAGTTCTTCCGAGGACATTCCCGAGGGGGGGTGTAGGCAACGTGCCAGATTATATGCCTGAGGAAACTCAGAATCAAGAGTTGGCCGCCCATGCAGCTGATGAAGGCAATCAAGCAGGTCCTTCGACAAAGGGGAAGGAGAAGGTTGGGGAGTCTTCCGAACCAGCCACCTTCTCCTGCGGAACTAGATCTCCTCGGCCTGCTGTAGTCGAGCCGCCTCGGCCTGCTGTAGTCGAGTCGAGTACCACTTCCCCGGATGCGGAAATTGCCAGGGAGTATCCGGAAGTGACAGTTCTGGAGATTCTGATTTCTGCCGAATTGAACACTGCGCCGTCTGGAAGTGGTGCTAAAATGGGGCGTTCCGATCCAGATTTTGAGGACCCCACAGCAGACCTGAATACCCGTGGGAGGCAACCTAGAAAAAGAAAAGCCTCGTTCTCACCTGGCCGTCCAGCCCCCAAGATTCCTCGAGTAGTTACTTTCGTCGAGTCATCCTCAGATAAGGAAGGGGTAGCGGAGGCTGCTGAGAATGAGAGAACAATAGAGAACTCTCCTCCACGGGATCAGATGAGGGACAAACCTAGCATCCCCTTTAGTTCCCCTCAGGCAATACCTACTGCTAGGTTCCCCGAAGCTAACCTTGGCGATCCTGACCCTTCAACTCAGTCTAGCGTACCTACCCCCGAGACCATGTTGAAGGCTATGGCTTCGGGCCAAGCACATATAGGGGAGGATCGTTGCAGCGATCTCAGGGTCGGTTCGTTATCTGATCGGCTCTGCCATTTCTTCAACAGCGCTTCTTATGTGAGTAACTCTTAGACTTCCATATTTATCTCTTCTATTGCTACTTCATTTTTGTCACTTGTTATTGGCTTGTTGCAGATGGTAGCCGAGATGGCTGAAGTCTGCCAGACTAGTGATGGTCAGACGGAGAAAATAAGGAGGTTTGAAGCCCAGTTGAAGGAGAGTGAAGATCGCAGTGCTCGGGCCGAACTGGCTTGTCAGGAAGGGACCAGGTCGGGTCAGGTGCTTCTGGACCAGTGCTTAGCGCGTCAACTAGAGGCTGAACAGAAAGCGTCTTTCACTTCTGAAGAGGCCCAAACCTTAAAAGACCAGTTGTTATCTACTCAGGAGGCTCTACTCCAGACCGAGCAGACAGCTGAAGATGCAAAATCCTTCTACGAGCGCGGGAATCAGGACTTGGAACGTCAAGCCTTAACGGTCAAGTCCCTGTCGAAGGAAGCTAGGCTGGAGTTGGAGATTCAGGGGGTCGATCGCTTCAAAAGATATTCAGCCTATGATGCTTTACTTCTCCGGGAATTTCAGAGGGGAATGGTCTCGGCAGGAGAGTTTTTCAAAAAGAAGAACAGAGCAACTGATCGGGCAAGGGCCAACTGGAACCTCTCGGTCAAAAAGCATGTGGATGCTTCTCTGGAATCTCTTCGGCTTCAGATGAAGACGTGGCGAGCATATTGCAGAAGTAAGGGAAAAGAGCCACATCCCATGCACCTGGAAGTTCCCACTGCTGATTCCTTCTCAACTTTCCATGCTTGTGAGAAAGTGGGGATCGACGATGAGGCTTCTGACGTTGGGCCCGTTCCCGGGGTAGATTATAGCGCTTGGATAGATGACGACGCCCCAGAAGATGTGATTGTCTGGCCTTCTAATGACAGCCTCCTAAGTGAGTACGTGATGGAACCGGACCCGAGCATTGGTGGAAGTAGTTCTCAACCGCCGGCATCTTCTTGATTAATTTTCTTTCTTTTTCTTTTTTGTAACAATTGTTTTTTGTAACAACCGTTGTATAGTCTTTCGCTCATATATAAAAAATCTATTCACTATTCTGCCTGTCCAGTTCCCTATACTCGGCTCATAGATCTTTGGAACTCTTAATTTTAACCAGGTACTTGGCGACTACCAAAGTTAACCGAGTATCTTATTCAACTGGCAACTCATTTATTAAGCTGAGTATCTCATTAAACTGGCCGTTGATTTATTGGACCAAGTATCTTATTTAACTGGCAATTTTTCTTTTAAAGCCGAGTATCTTATTTAACTGGCAACTTTTTTAAGCCGAGTATCTTATTTAACTGGCAATTTTTCTTTTAAAGCCGAGTATCTTATTTAACTGGCAATTAATTTCTCCGATCTTGTGAAGATCGTTTTACCCTAACGTTTCGTCGAGGCTCACCACAACCATACGTCAAGGTCCCTACACAAGTCACCTAGGACGTCTCCCGGTTTTGTCTGTGCAAGGTTTCGTCGAATCGTCGGTGGTTATGTTGACCAGCCAACACGACTGCGCATCTCACCAATCTTCCTGGCGGCGCTCCGAGCAGTTTTCCAGTTATCCTAGTGCCTCAGTTTTGCCTTTTGGTTAAGAAGTGTGTTTGCACTGCTTAAACCAGGCGGGCGTGCTATTCCAGCTTCTCAGCCCTTCAAGAACTACTTGTCCGCTCTCCCGCGGCCTCGTAGCGCATGATTATTTTTGAACGAGATTTACTCGGATCGGTTTGTTTTAGGTGACTAAATTTAGTCTGCTTGTTTTCAGACGAGGTGGCCACTGTTGTTTTTGCCTTATTTGAACATTCTTTATCGTGGATTTCATCGTCTTCAATGAATAACCTCAAACTTTATTAGATAACAATAAGAATTAGAAACCTCTTAACATGACTATAATTTAGTTAAAGCAAAGCTAAAATAACATTAAACATGAATGAGCTTGTCAGGGGTAGAAAATCTTGAGATACTGAGTGTTGCATGGTCGGGGTATTAAGCTGCCTTCTGGGTGAGCTATTAGGTAGGCTCCGTGTCCTGCAACTCCCTTGATGATATACAGGGCCTTCCCATTTGTCAGCGAGAGATCCTGCCGACTTGTCCTTAGTGTTCGGGGACACCCTTCTTAGCACTAAATCTCCGAGCTGGAATCTACGCACACGAACATGGGAATTATAGTACCTTGCAGCCCTCTGCTGATACGCTGCATTTCTCACTTGAGCTGCGTCCCTGATTTCTTCAAGCTCGTCTAAGTTCCGCTGTAACATGTTGACGTTGTGCTCGGGGCTGTATAGTTGCACCCTGGGTGACGTAAAGGTTGTTTCCACCGGGATTACAGCCTCTGTTCCGAATGCTAGTGCAAAAAGGGTCTCCCCTGTGGATGACCTGATAGTCGTTCGGTATGCCCATAGCACCTCTGGTAGTTTGTCTGCCCAACTTCCTTTCTTTGCTTCCAATTTTGCTTTCAGTGTGTGCTTGATCACTTTGTTCACAGCTTCAGTTTGGCCATTGGTTTGAGGATGTGCAGGTGACGCATAGTAGTTTGCAATCTTGTACTCCTCGCACATTTCCCTGAACTTGCTGTTGTCGAACTGAGTTCCGTTATCCGTTATAATGATGCTCGGGATTCTGAACCTATATATGATGTTCTTCCTGACAAAGCTAGTGGTGTTCGCCTCCGTGATGTGCACCAATGCCTCTGCTTCTGCCCACTTGGTAAAGTAGTCTACTGCCACGATTGCGTACTTTGCTCCTCCCCTTGTTCCTGTGGGCATTGGACCAATCAGGTCGAGGCCCCACATGGCAAAAGGCCAAGGGGAAGTTAAGCTTCTGAGTAACTCTGGGGGTTGCCGAATGTCGTTTGCTATTCTTTGACATGTCTTGCAACTTTCCGCGAATCGCTGTGCTTCAGCAAATAAAGTCGGCCAATAAAAACCTTGCCGAAGTACCTTGTGTGCTAGACTCTTACCCCCAGTGTGGTTTCCACATACCCCACTGTGAACATCTTTCAGAATCTTGTAGGTTTCTTCTCCGGCAACACATCTTTGTAACACCTTTGAGAACCCTCTTCTGTATAGTTCTCCCCTTAGAATTGTGTACCGAGTTGACCTGTACCTGATGCGTTTTGCCTCCACAGCATCCTCCGGTAATATGTTTCTCTCCCAATACTCTCTAAGCTGGGTCGTCCAATCACTTGGACCTAACCAGATTTCTGACACCATGACCTCTTCAGATTCTGCAGTACTTGGTTTGGTCAGGTGCGCCACTGGTATTGCTTTCGACCTAATACTCGTGGTGGCTGAGGCTAATTTAGACAAAGCATCTGCTTTTTCGTTCTCCTCCCGAGGGATTTGAAGGATCCTGTACGCCTTAAACTTTTTAAGCAAGCTCTTTGCAATATCTAAGTAAGCTATCATATGCTCCTCCCTCGCCTGGTATTCATCCAGCACCTGGTTAACCACAACCTGGGAATCGCTGTATACCGCCAACTCATCTGCCCCCAATGCTATGCAAACTCTCAAACCAGCCAACAAAGCTTCATACTTTGCTTGGTTATTAGTTGCTTTGAGGTCGAACCTCATGGCGCATTCCACAGCATCCCCTTCTGGTGTTGTTATGACTATTCCGGCCCCACTGCCATGGGTGTTCGACGATCCATCCACATGCAACTTCCATTGGAACTTACTCACTTGTTCGCCTTCTATCATCCTTTGTACTTCTATATCTGGCTCGGTGAACTCTGCTATGAAATCGGACACCGCTTGTCCCTTAACTGCAGCTTTTGGGGTATATTTGATGTCAAATTCACTTAACTCAACTGCCCACTTAGTCAATCTTCCCGGCAGTTCTGGCTTTTGCAGGATGAGTTTCAGCGGGCAGTCGGTGTACACCTCTATTGCATGCACTTGGAAGTATGGCCTTAGTTTTCTGTCTGCCGTGACCAAGGCAGGTGCAACCTTTTCGGCTGGTGAGTATCTGGTTTCTGCTGGCAGTAACGCCTTGCTAGTATAATATACCGGTTTTTGCACTCCTTCCTCCATTCGAATCAACACCGAACTTATCGCTACGTCTGTGACTGAGAGGTACAATGTCTCCCCGACCACTGGCTTTGAGAGGATGAGTGCTCGCCCTAAATACTCTTTCAATTTCTGAAAGGCTGCTTCGCATTCTTCACTCCATTCAAGGCCTTTTCCTTTCTTTATTGCTCTGAAGAATGGGGCGCATTTGTCTGTCGACTTTGCTATGAGTCGGTTAAGTGACGCAAGACATCCCGTTAGCCTCTGTACATCCCTCAGCGTCCTCGGTGAAGCCATATCTTCCAACGCTTTGATCTTCTCCGGGTTCACCTCAATCCCTCTTTGATGTACCTGAAAACCAAGAAATCTCCCTGATGGCACTCCGAACACATATTTGCTCGGGTTAAGCTTCATTTTATATCTCCTCAGCACTTCGAAGGTCTCCCTTAAGTCTTCTGAATGCCTCTCCGCTGTGACACTCTTGGTCAACATATCATCCACATAAACTTCCATGTTCCTGCCGATTTGCCGGGTAAAAATCTTGTTCACCAGTCTCTGGTGAGTTGCCCCAGCGTTCTTCAGCCCGAAAGGCATCACCTTATAGCAATACAAACCCTGATCTGTGGTGAAGGCCGTCTTTTCTTCGTCTGCTTTATTCATTCTGATCTGATTGTATCCTGAATAAGCATCCATGAAGCTCAACAATTCGTGCCCAGCTGTTGCATCCACCAGTTGGTCTATTCTTGGCAACAGGAAGCTATCTTTCGGGCAGGCCTTATTCAAATCGGTGAAGTCTACACACATTCTCCACTGATTATTCTTTTTCTTGACCAGCACCACATTGGCCACCCATTCTGGGTATTTGACCTCCCTTATCGATCCTGCAGAAAGCAACTTGCCTACTTCATTCTTAATGGCCATACTCCTCTCTGGATTGAACAGCCGTCTCTTTTGCACTACCGGGCGGAACTCTGGATTGATGGAGAGGCAATGTGATATCACTTTTGGATCTATCCCGGGCATATCTTCGTGGCCCCAAGCAAAAACATCCTTGTAATCCTTTAGTAGTGAGACAAGTTGGGCTTTTATACACTCACTCAAGTTTGCCCTGACTTTCACCGTCTTGCCTGGATCTTCTGGGTCCAATGCCACCTCTTCGGTCGGCTCATCTTTCTTATCTTCGGGCTCCTCTCTAGGATCCAACTCAAAATCCTTCGGGTACTTCTGACTCGTCAGTCTCATCAGTTATCAGCTTGGTTGTCACATTGTATACCTGGTTTACTTCCCTGTCCATGTATACTGACAAATTTGCCCTTCGAGCCATTTCTTGTGATCCTTTGACCATTCCAACCCCAAACTCCGTTGGGAACTTCATCATTAAGGCATAAGTCGCCGTCACCGCCTTAGCTTTATTCAAGAACGGTCGACCCAATAGGGCATTGTATGGCCAATTTTCTGTGTCGACGACTACAAAGTCGAGTAACACTGTCTTTTGGCAAGGAGCCTTCCCAATCTTCACCGTTTATTTCACTGTGCCGAGCGACCTTACCTCCACCCCGCCAAATCCTCTAAGAGGTGTAGGAAAATGCTGCAGGTCTTTCCTGTCCAGCCTCGGCTGGTCATAAACTTCCGCACTCAAAATATCCGCTGAGCTTCCATTGTCGATCAAAATCCGATGGACCTACCTATGGCCAATACGTGCGCTGATTACCAGTGCATCGTTCGGTCTTACATCTACTCCATGTGAGTCAGCTTCTGTGAATATGATGGGATCCCAGCGTTCCTTGATCCTTTTTGGGTCGGGTTCAATAGAGTTGACACATAGATCTCTTCTAGCCTCCATGGCTTCCCGAATTTCCTGGGTCCTCTCCCTATTAATTTTGCCTGTTGATGGTCCACCAAAAATCGTGTTGATCGCTCCTTCGTCCTCAGCTTTCTTGGGGCTAGGTTTTCTTGCCCGACCATCCTGTCGGTTATCTCTCTGTCCGTCTACCTTGTCGGTTTTCCTCAGGACGATATCTTTCAAGTGTCCTTCCCTGATGAGGGTCTCGATGTGATCCCTAAGTTGAAAACACTTGGACGTTTCGTGGCCATTCTCCTTATGGAACCTGCAATACTTGGTGGTGTCCATCCGGGCATAGGATGACTGCCTAGGAGGTTCTTTAGACATGTTCTTCTCCTCCAGAATTGCCAGAATTGCCAGAATTGCCAGAATTTCCTCTTGGGGGTATTGTTTGTATATCTACCTTGGAACTTCTGCCGTGGCTGATCTGTCTTCGGATCATATGCCCGACGACCGTCCCGACTATCCCGTGTCTTATTCTTTTGTTATCACCTTTCGCATCGGGCGTCTTCGCTTGGTCTTTGGCTTTAAACCCTTCCGGGCGTCCGCCATACACGAAGTATCCTCCCGTGGCATTTCTTCTTCCTCTACCAAGGCATAGCCCCCAGCCATATCCATCATGTCAGCGTAACTGGTTAGACGGGCTCCTCTCAGGTCAAATGACAACTGACCATTCTGGAGGTTATTGATGAATGCTGCAATTATGGCCTCGTCGTTTGCACTTCCAATCTCAGACACTTCTTGACCGAATCTTCCCAAATACTTCTTAAGTGACTCATCCTTTCCTTGCTTAAGTTGAGACAAGTGGGCCACCGACTTCTTTCTGTGCACATTCCCGAGGAACTGCCTTGAGAAAGCCTTACTCAGCTCGCTGAAGTTACTTATGCTGGCCGTTGGTAACCTGCCGAACCACCTAGAGCCCAGATCCCCAAGGGTTTGAGGGAAATTTAAGCATAGTAGGGCATCATTGTAAACATACTGGGCCATGGCACTCTTGTATCTTCTGACATGTTCCTTAGGGTCCGTGTCCTTTTTGAATTGCTCTACATGTGGCATTCTAAACCTCTCCGGGAATGGCGTCCTCAGGATCCTATTGGTGAAAGGGCTCCCGGACTCATCATCTGACAACTCGTTAGGCCTATATCGCCTGACTAACGCATCCATTTGTAGGCGGTTATTCTCCACTTCCCGGGTCAAACTCTGTATGAGTATATCTCTGTCTCCCTCTGGCTCCCCCACAACATTGAAATTCTGACTTATAGTCAGTTTTTGGCCTCTATCTTCCGGATTCGATTCTCTTTGATCCCGATTTAAGCCGTGCGCCGAACCGTGCCCCTTTGGCGCTTGTGATGATAATTCTGCTCACTCTCTCCCGAGGACGACGATCGATCTCTCCGATGAGTACGCCTCCTTGGACGGTCTCTATCCCTAGCTGTCTGGTCATGACCATACCTTCTGTCCGAGTCATTCTCCTCTCTACGTTCTCCGCTTCCCCTGGTTGGCCTTTCAGAAAAAAATCACCGGCCTGTCTATCGGATCACGGCTTGCCTTTATGGGTGCATCAGGCGTTGGTATCACCACTGTGGAGTGCAACCTCGTTGCTTGCTGATTTGGAGCAGAAAGATTGTAAGGTGACATCAAACCTTCCGTGGTGGAGAGATCAATCCCTTGCCTTGCAGCGTCTGATACAAGTTGCTGCAAGGAAGCAAGGAATCGTTGCGCAATCTCTTCGTTAGTTGGAGGAAAACGCTGAATGCCAACCGGGGCAGTTGACTGATCTGCCGTTGCCAAGGTTACCTCTGCAGTATTAAGGGTGGCATCATCCTCCAATTCATTGATTGGCAATCCTTGACTATACCTGGAATCGCTACCATCTCCTTCGCCAGCCATTGTCACAAGTTTTGCTTGTTCTCCCCCTCCTTCTAGCGCCAATTGTTGATGGTGATTTTTCGTCGTCACTATCAACGAACTTGTATCAATCGAAAATAAGAACAGATAAGTATAATACCGCAAGAAAATAATAACTCAAGAGACACAAATACGTGGTAAAAACTCCTTTTAATTGGAGAAAAATCCACGGGTTGTTGCTTGAGCAACAAAGTCAAATCCACTATGAAAAACTTAATTACAAAGTATTTCTCTCTGATTTCTCCTACTAATTCTCACCTCTCTCTGTTATGTTTTTTACAGGGGTATTTATACATGTTATTGCTAGGGTTTATGGTACTGCTAGGGTTTGGTGTTGTGATACCCGTATTTTGTGTGATTTCCTAGTTCTAATTGAAGTCTGTCTCTTTCTGGAGTTTATCCTGTTTCCTGTTTTGACTGAGTCCGAATCTGCGTCGGATTCCTCGCCCTTTATCTGCGGGAAATCTATTTGCCTTTCAGTTGAACTCTGATAGTCGTATCGTTGCTTATTGTGGAGTTGCTTGCTGCTGATTCTGTCCATATGTTTGTGAAGTACTCGTCTTCATTATCTGATCCCGAGCATGACCGAGTATGCCCAAGCCGATTTCTTCGTCTATGGTCGGGTTGCTTTGCACTTTGCCGAGTAAATTCCCTCGGGGAATTTCTGCCCTTTAACGCTTGACTTTTCTTGACTTTGCTTACGTCCCCCCTTACTGTAATGACGTGTCCTTAATGATGATTTTTACCTATAACAAGTTAAAAGTCTGGATTTCTTACTTCTTATTTTAAGTTGTTTTTTTTTTATATTTTTAAGGTTTTTGACCACTTAGAAAAAAAACAAAACAAAATAATTTAATGAGTTCAATGCAGACTCATTAAGTCTTAAGTGAAAAAAACAAACGATCCCTTAATTATTGATGTCCACCTAGTGCTTTATCCAACTTATAACAAAAACGACAGCAAAGGAATAAAACTACATTACTGAGAGAGTGTGTGTGAGTGAGTTCAAAAGAATATAGAGAATAAGCATGCATACCTCACAATTATTTTTTAAAAAAAAATTGACACTAAACCGGTTAGATGTCTTTTGGGACCTTTCCAGATTAAACACTATATATTTATTCTGAATCTCATTTTATGAGTAAATATGAGATAATATATATAATGTCAAAGTTTGAACCTTTTTTTGATGCATAATTGAAGTTATTTTATTATTATTATTTTTAAATCATGCTAGCAATTCATAACGTGATACATACAAAGATTGGAATGCCATGCATTACTTTTATTATTATTATTTTTTTAATGTGTAAAATTCCATGACGGTTTTTCAAATTCACTTGTTTTTGAAAATTTAAAATCATAAAATTTAAAAACATCTCTAATATATACTGAAAAAGTAAAGAGGAAAAAAAAAGGGTAAAAGACATTTTGACAGATGAATTTGTTTTTATTTCTTTCTTTCTTTTATCATATACCTAATTTGATCCATTTGTTGCTAAGAAAATTGAATCAACTACTTTACCGATCGGTCAATCTCACAGATCACACCTATAATTCCTAATTATCACCCATGAAAAAACTGTCCTGATGGCTGAAAATTTATTAGGAATATAAATTTTTTTTAACCAATTATCAAATTAACTAAGACATAACAAACCCTTTAATTTTTATTTCATCGGAGAACCAACACTTAGTGGAAAATAAAGCACACCCAAAAACACAAGATATAACTTCAATTTTTTTTCAAATAACAAACAATAATTGTATGTTTGATCTGTGTTCACTTTAAAATAAAGCACACCTAAATGTATGTAAAATGTTCACTTTGCTTGTATAAATTGTATGTTTGATCTGTGTTTTTGTACATTGAAAATTTACTCAAAATCAAAATCTACTATACCCCATCTCTAAAACAAGTTCAAAAATTGGATTGATCAGAAAGGCCTCTTGAGATACTTGAAATCCATGGAATCAATACACTCCAACGTATTCTTGTTAAGATTGAGCAACTTCAACAACTCAGTTGCTTTCTCCTTTGTTTTCTCAACACAACCAACCTGCAACAGCAACAACAATTTCTGAAAAGCACCCACTTGAAGTGCCTCAACCAAAGCTCTTTTCTCTTCTCTCTTTTCATTCTTGCACAGCTTCCACAGAATCGACACAGAGAACTCCGTCGCCAAATCCGAAATACGCAGTATTTTCTTGACTACGACTGGCATTGTCAAGGCATTATTGCAGGCCTTTGCTCTTCCATTCTCAGTGCTGCAAATTCCATCGAGAACACCTAGCGATTTTTCGCATATGCTTCTTTCGCTGTCTACAAGGATTTCTAGCAACAATGAGACCAGACCCATCTCAACAAATTTTGTTACAATTCTCTCATTTGTAGCAGACGACGTGATCATGACCATTTGATAAATGACCATTAACGAGGCTTTTGTTGAGGCAGGGCAAATAGGCTCTTTGATTAGCTTGAATAAAGCTTCCATGGCTCCTTCAATCTCTGATAACACGTTTGTTTTCCTTTGATCCGAAGAAACAACATCTTTCATTACCAAGACAGCGTTTCTTTTCTTGGACAAGTCTCCACTCTTCAAGAACCAAACCATGCAATACAAAGACGAGTTTGATTCCAAGTAAGACACAGCCTCTCCGTTAAGCGGAAACAATAATGTCAAAGTCGATAATATTTCCTCCAGAACCGAAATGTTTTCGTCGAGACATGTCTTCGAAAACACTTCAAACGCTGCCGATAAAACACTATCGGTCCCGTTACTCACAATGCACCTCTTGTTACGTTCACTCTCCTTAGCCATTGCCTTGATCTTCGCCACCAAATTCCTGCACCCAACTTGATCTTCCCTCTTACACGCTGTTGTTATCCGCGAAAGAATCTCCGAAACCTGCATCGAACTCACCGGAATCCTCGGTGTGGGGATTCTCTCAATCCCATGTGACCGGTTATCGACACACCAATCTTGTATCAATTTACGAATAGTATGATTAGGAATCGGTTCAAGACTTGTCAAGACTTGGTTAGTGATGGGGCACGTCGAATTCCCTTTCTCGATCCACTTCTCAATGCTGTCTCGATCATATGTGATCCCTGTCGATAAGGTGACTGGATCTTTCATCAAGTCTAGTGAAATTGGGCACCGGAAATGGTTCGGTGTGGTCAGCTCCATGCCGCTGCCTTCCTCGCCGTGCAACTCCTTGGCTGCCCGCCTGGCAGCTCTCCGCCTCCTCCATGAAGAAATCATTTTTATCAACAAATTTGATGTGAATTCTGAACAAAGAAAGTGTTAGCGCTTCTTTTAATAGGTACAAAGAAAATGTTTTGTGTTGAATTGTGTTTCGTGAATTTGAGGAGGTTTTTTTTTTTTTTTTTTTTTTTTGAGTTGTGAATTTGAGGAGTTGAATGATAATGGGAATGAGAAATTGTGTCATATATACACACAGTGGTGGTGGTTCAAAGATTCAAAACTGAGGAAACTACATGAGAGAGAATAGAAATAATGAAAATTGGGTGACGAGGGGTTTTGAATATTTGACCGTTGAATGTTTGAAATGGTAAAATGAACCGGCAAGGTGGGTAGTGGTAGTTTTATTTAGAATGAATCAAAGCGAATCTAATCAACACTTTGACACTAAAGAAAAATGAAAATCTCGTCAACATAACGGGTCGGTGGACCGGTTGACCATATATGGCTAGCCACACTCATGTGACCAACTTTATTATTCTTCTTCTTTTATTATTTAATCAATCCATCTTAAATGTTTAGTCAAATATATAATTAATATTATGGTAAGACACCTCCCTTTCGCACCAGGTGGTCAGAAGTTTCAGTCCTATAATATGTATTTTATATGTATGTATGGTAGTTATCCAAATCGTATATGTGTTGTTTGATTTTGACAGATTTTGACCGGCAGTCTTATTATAATAGTTGTAAATGTAAAAAAAATTTAAAAAAAAATTGTATAAATTAATATCCTTTTTAACCTCAACCTTTGTGATTAAACAAGACATAGTAAAAATGAGAACACAGTGACACACCAGACTTCTGAAATATAAAGAATACATCATAGAAACTAAATCTATAACCAGTAATAAGTTTTTAAAATGCATCATATTGGCAAATTTTAATATGGGTGTTGCAAATTTTGATACAATAAAAAAATAAAACTGCAAAACCAAAAAAAAAACATAATAAATTGAAAGAACAGCGACCGAAAAATCGAAAGACCCAAAGACAGAAAGAGAATGAGAGTACCGGTTAAGGAGGTCATACGTCAATGGGTGTGGATTGCCGCTTCCATCGTAGTCTTGCTTCCATTAGGGATTCTGTTCCCAACGTGAGAGGGTTTGAGAGTGTTTTTTTAGGGATTTAGATGAGTTTTTTGAGAATATAGGGCTTTAGGGTGTTGTGATATATATGGGATCACACGTTTTTTTTTTGGATTATGAAATGTACGAATGGATTAGGGAACTTCCATGTGAGTCACGAATGGATCACGCGCAATGCGCAAGTAAAGAGTTTAAGGGTAATTAAGACTAGTTCGGTTATATTTGATTTTTTAAAACCAATTTTTTTTTATAAATTCAATTTTCAGGAAAGTGACTATATGTCAAAAAGGCGTCTGAATTTTAGCAATGACGTAGCTCAACAGGTAGATTGACGAGTTTGGAGCTTGGACAAATGACTCTCAGGTCAGCGGGTCGAATCCTACAAATGGCGAATAGCTTTCAAAAAAATAGCCATTATATTCAATTTCCTCTTTAAAGAAATATCAATTGAAAATCTCAATTAATTAATCATAAATGCATCATTTTTTTGTCGTTGAATTTTAACCAAATTAACAAACAAGTGAAACAACAATGTGACCTCGAATTTAGATAGATAACCCATTGCCAAGGAGGTTTCAATTAAAACAGAGAGTTTGTATGTTATGTGGTTTTGTAATTAGAGCACTTATTCAGTATAACCAGTATTCCTATTGTCAATTCGAACTGATATAAGATATATCGGTTTTTTACATGTGTGTCATTGAATTTAAAAGATGTTTTGACAAGTACATGCAGTCCAGTCAAAACATTTAGATCCAATAACTCACATACAAGGAACTAATATATCTTATAACAGTTCGAACTGACAATAAAAAAATTATCGGTATAATAATATTTTAAATTCGAAAGGTCGTCAACTTATATGGTATATATATAAATTATAGAATGATTTTACAAACTTCAAAACTTGAAGTTTGTTGTTGATTTTTCTTAACAAATATTAAATTCATCAGAACCTATACCCCACCTGTATATAAAATTATAAATAAACAATTAAAAAAAAAACAGATGAGTCGTGTTGGCATTATTTTTCTTTGTTGAATATTGATGTATAGTTATGATGAATATTATTATTTGGGTCCATGATTTCACATCAGTGGCTTACGCGGACCGAACGCGCACCCTATCTGTATGCCACTGTATACGACTGTATCCGCCTAATCAAAGAGTACGTGGAGTGGGTGTGGGTGTGTGTCTAGCCGTTAAACGCGTATTGTACTGTATAACAAAACTACCAAAGCATGTGTTAATTTTAAAAGACGAGTTTGTGTTGGATAAGTAATTGACCATGCATGCACCATCACCACTCTTATGACTCCTCACACGCCAGCGGCGGATCTATTTGCAAAATATCATGGGCTGTAGCCCAGGCTAACTTTTTAAAAAATATTTCCAAGTTATTAGTTTATTTACATGTTTACCATTGATTTAGAGTTTTTTAAAAATACCTTTACTATACAAATCTATTTACCATCTAACCCAACTAAAAACAAAATAAGAAGTAAAACAGAGCATTAATACAACACAAATAGAGTATCAAAGTATCATACAGACAAAAACGACAAAAAACTTTCAAAAGCAAAAGCTTGACAACAAATTCCAAGAACAACAAGTGGGTAATTGACTAATTGTTTAACATCCTTTCCAAACTTGTCTTACTTTTAAGATATTGTTGGTTATTGTATTGGAGTTGTATGTTTGTTTCTTATTTAGTCGTTATCTTTTTTTTTTGTTATATTTAGAATATAAATTTTGAAGGATAAGTTTCATTATATTCTCTCTTATCTAAATGTATCATTAATTTTTTATTAATATAATTCTCTTGTATTGTCAAAGTTCAATTTAAAAAAATTATAATTACTTTAGCCCCCTCCTGTAACGTCCTAATTCCGCCCCTGTTCATACGTAAATGATTCTTAATTAGAAAAGCATCACGGTTGGTTAATTGGTTTCCACTTTCCAAGATGATACTTGTTAAATTGCTTCAACTAATAAGCACTTGAGTGTGTCGTCTTTGAATACTATAGTGGAACAGGAGTGTTTTGGTGTTTTGTAAAAGGAGCTTTTAATGTTTGAAAGCTCTTTCTTTAAAAGCCAAGATCATCCAGCTCCTACAAATAGAGCTTAATGAAAACACGCGAAGCTGCATTTTGTTTTAATGAAATTTTCATATTACCGATATTACCCTCTAACTATAAATACTAAACTAAAACTGACACTTGCATCCCTTAATATTTTTTTTCACCAATGTTTCTCCATCGTTCTCCTTCTTCTCTCCCTTTCTCAGAGAAACATGAATCCTAACCTTTTAGATTTGATCTGAGTTTTCGAATTTCATGAAGCCATGGCTAATTCATTGAGAGGGGGAGAGAGAGGATGCGAAGGAGAAAAAGGTGTCTCGAAGGTCGATGCCTTGACAATTACCGCTGTCATATCGAGCATCAGGTAGTTTCTATTCCTAATCCCAAACTACAACCAAAGTCCATGAATATTAGATTTTTGTTCTTATCAACATATCTCGAAAGCGTATGTCGTATTCGTCTTCTTATAGTTGTTGTAATTATCATGAAATTGCTTGATTATAATATCAGAATCAAGTTATCGTTTATCAAGTTATGCTTGTATTAATATGGGTTTTATTGATAACTAACCTCTTTTGAAGTCTCAACTTAACAACTAACTCCTTTTTGAAAAACTTGCAAAACTAACTCTTTTAAGACAGTTTTACCCTTAGAAAATTTCAAAATTACAAAACTATCTTAAATGAAGCTATCCCTACAATTTACTCTGTCAAACTCTCAAATCCCTAAATTATATTTTGTCAAACGAACCCAATCCCTAACCTCTCTCAAAACACAGTGAAACCCGATCTCTTAAGCACGGAGGCACGTCGACGACTTAAGCACTTCGAAGCGACGAAGGATGGCGACGAAGCTCGGTGACTGAAGCCAGCGTCGGAGAACCATGGCATCGTCAGAGGCACGGCGACGACTTAAGCATTTTGAAGCGACGAAGGACGGCGACGAAGCCCGGTGACTGAAGCCAGCGTCGGAGAACCATGGCAGCGTCGGAGTCACGACGAAGCACGGTAACGTTGTCGAATTAACGAAGCACGGCGACGACGAAGCACAACTCGACTGAAACCACACCCCACGACAACGACGACTTCGAGATAATGAAGGTGATAATTTGAGTTTTTGATTTTGTTTTGGTGCAATATAGGGAAACGCCCAGTTACACCTTGCTAAGAAATTGAAGATTTTGAGATTTTTTTTGTTGTTGTTGAAGTTGTGTTGTGCTTTGTTTGTTTTGAGGGTTTTGTATGTTTTGTGCTAAGAAACTAAGAAATTAGTAGAACTCCATTATCGATGGCCCCAAACTCCTCGTTGATAGACAAGTTCAACACAAGATAATACGGTCTATCCATAATTCTAGTCTCTCTTGGCAGCTAAAGTGAAGAAAATACAAAGAAAATGAAACAATTGTTGTTGGACATGGTTATGTATCATCTCACTATAAATGCGCAAGCACTTTACTTTACTTAAACCTGACCGGGTTGAATTTTTTGTTACCTTAAAGAGTTTCTTGATAAAAAATTGGTAATCTTGTATGCTTTTTTGGGCTGCTTCATGCCTTGTTTGGTGACATCTCGAGTGTCTAACAATGATGGCAGTGACCTGGTCGTGAAGGTTATGTTTGGTGAGAGTTGTGCTCTCGGTTTTTGTGGCTTGTCATGCTCTCGGTGTTGTTCTTCTGGTCTGTGCAGTTGTCTCTGTTATTGGCTGGTGTGGCTTCGTTGTTGCTGTGTTTTTTGCTATTTCGTTCTGTTTTGTTTCTCAGGGCTCTTGGCTCCTTTTTTCTTGTTTCTGTGTTTCGTGTGTGGTGCCTTCTTTGGGCCTTATCTGGGGGTTTTCCCTTGTTTGTCTCTGTGGCATCTATGAAGTTTAATCTTTTCTAAAAATTATGACTAATTGCCTTTGTAGCATATTCTTTTTCCTTTACGCTTTTTCTTGTCATTAAAAAAGACAATTATTTGCATGTTTATTTCAAAAACTTGAGTTATAACTGGTGTAGTACCTATAAATTAGTCACATTAAATTTGATTCTTGGTTTGTTTTGGGTGTTGTGTTTCTCGGTTGTTGTTTAGGCAGTTTTGCTCTATTAGCTCAAGGTGTTTTGGGTGTTGTGTTAGCTCCAGGTGTGTCTTTCTTTTGGCCTTTGCTTAATGTAAGCATATCTTGTTGTTTGCAATCTGAATGTTATTGTTGTGTTTGGTGTTTGGTGATGACAATATTTGGGTCTTAACTAGGTTGTGTAGTTTGGAATTCTCAATTGCAGTTTGGAATGCCTAACTTGTGTAGTTTGGAATTCTCAATTGCAGTTTGGAATGCCTAACTGCGTTTGGAGTGCCTAACTGGGTTTGGAATGTCTAACATCGTTTGGAATTCCAAACGCTGTTAGGAATTCCAAAACAGAGTTTGGAACTCCTAACAGAGTTTGGAACTCCAAACGATATTAGGAAATCCTAACGCTGTTAGGAATTCCTAACAGGATTTGGATTTCCAAACACTGTTAGGGATTCCTAACACTCCTAACAGTGTTTGGGTTTCCTAACAGCGTTTGGAATTCCAAACGCTATTAGGAATTCGAAACTAGTGTAGTCAGTACTTAGTAGTAGTGAATGAATGAAGAATGGACAATGTAATGTACATTTTGGTTTTAGAACATTTTCCGATGAAGATAAACAACACTTTGTCGATGTCTGCTATAAAGCAGATTGAGGGAAACTTGATGGAGGTGCAATTGGCTCTATTCAGCACAACATGCTTCGGGAAACTACTTGTGTTTAAATCTTTGGCGATCTAGAATAGCCTTGTGACAAAATATTATATTGTAGACGTTAGAACAACACATGGATTAAAGTGAAAAAAATATTGTATTGTAGAGGTGCAATCTGTTGCAGGAAATATGTTGCAAGAAATATTTCAATGTAACTGGAAATATTTCAATGTAACTGGCATATTGGATTAAAGTGTTACCAATATAGTAGTGGTAACAAACTGCGGAATTCTGTATATTGCATGTAAAAATGTAGTTGTGGTATGAATATTTCAATGTAACTGGCATGAATTTTGTATGCATATTGAATGTAACAAACTGCAGAATTCAGTTTCCATTTTTCTTAAATAGCTGGATACATAGTAGTGGTGACTTTTCAGAGAAGCCTTATCAATCCAGCAACCCAATTTGTATACATTATTACAAACCAATTTACATTACACAAGCAACACTTCAATAATGTACCAAGCAATACTGTCAACATTACACAAGGTGAATTAAATAAGAACTTCATCTTGATGGAGGACTCATTCGGATTGACATTAACAAGACAAGATATGATGTCATGTAATGATTCATACGAGATTTCCCTTGAAACTGAAATTACTTTTGACTTTCCAGAGTGATACTTGTACTTCCCACCACTATTACTCCATTTCCTGTCGTATAAAACAGCAAACCGAACTTTATCCATGCAACCTGCATTTCAAATGAATAAGAAATTAATGATTAAATTCCTAAACAAATATTCTAAACTCATGTACAGTGAATTTACAAGATATTCTAAATCCAAACAATGTTTAATATAGATGCCGATGGGAATTAACAACGTTGTTAGGGATTCCCAACGCAGTTAGGAACTGTCAACATAGTTAGGAATTCCCATTACAGTTATGAATTCCCAACTCAGTTATGAATTCCCAACTCAGTTAGAAATTCCTAACATAGTTAGGAATTCCCAACACAGTTAGGAATTCCCAACACAGTTGGGAAATCTTAACGGTGTTTGGAATTCCAACGTCCGTTAGGAAAATCCTAACGCTGTTTGGAATTCGCATCTGGGCACATTTTTACAAAAAATAAACTAACAATTGTCTACATTCAATACAATAATGGAAAATTAACCACACCAACATCAAATTCAAACAAGACCCATACTCTATTATATTCATGAAAACTATTTGCACAAAAATTACCAACCCTATTACACAAAATAAACTAAATAAGAGATTTAATTCACAAATAAAATTTAAATTAAGTGTAAAATTTAAATTGATCATAATAACACCAAATTCACACAAGACCCATACTGTATTACATTAATGTCAACTATTTTGACCAAAATAAACAACCCTAATGCAAGTTTTGAAGATTGAAGATAAGAAAAGTTTTAAAATACTCACCTCAAAGCTTCAATAAACCCTTGTAGTGGATGATCTTGTGATGGATGGATAATTTTTAGTTGCCCAATGGGAGAGGAGAAAGAGAGCCACCGAAAGAGAACAAAAGAAAAATATATGGAGAGGAGAAAGAGAGCCACTGAATTTGGTGTTGTGGTGGAGGGAGGTGAAAATGAGAGGAAAAGAAGTGAATATATGGAGAGGAGAATATGAGCCACCAAAAGAGTATATAAAGTGTAAAGAAAAAAAAGAGTAAGTAAGGGTATAATAGTATTTTTGCATGAAAAAAGAGTTATTTTTACAAGTTTTTCAAAATGAGGTTAGTTGTTAACTTTTGGCTCCCAAAAGGGTTAGTTATCAATAAAACCCTATTAATATAGAGCTTGTCGGGCAAAATCAAGTTATCGTTTTCTTCTATTTCCTGTTGTGAGTTTACTCTTTAAAATGAATTATATACTTTTATATTAAATGTAAGGTTTCTATGCTTCTTATATCATTAGATGTTTATGTGTCACTAAATCCCTGCAGCTGATATCAGCAAACAAATAAACGGGAGAGCCTTTTAAGTTTTAAATACCTTATTTTTCTTTTATACAAACAAATTGTGGTTTTTAGAAAATTTGACCTACAAATAGTTAATGATGTTTATTTTGAACTGAAATTGGATGTAGATGTTGTTGAACGAATTGAGACCAAAGCTTGTTTTCTTTGCAGGTTGGACTTTCACAAGCTCGGAGGCAAGCCCAAGGGAAAGTCATAAAAATATATGCTTCCAGTCCTTTCCCAGTTCAAATAGATGGGGAACCATTCATTCAACAGCCTGGATGCTTAGAAATAACACATCATGGGCATGTATTTTATGCCTTTCCTCTAAGTAATTATATTGTACACATCTGGATGTTTGTGTTGTTGTGTATGGATAGTAGTTTGTTTCTAATTGTACTTGAAAGAAACTAATATGTTGCCCTGATACTTGGAAATTAAGAAGAGAAACAGAAGTCAATAATAGGAAAAACTCAACATTACCTTTGCTTACTTTTTTGAAATGGGATACACATTATATTATATTATGGTATAATTTGTTCACTGCCTAGAAAACTTGATTATGATTATTGAATCTAGAAAGTGATGAAATTATAATTGAATTATTTGAGCTAATTGATTTGTCGAGTAAGAAATAACTTTCTCTCAAGTTGTCACAAAGAAGTTGAATCCGAACGTGTCAATTACTATCTGAAACCTAGTTTTGTCCAATCTAGTTGTTCAAGTTTCATGTTGAGGAGGGCCTCAGAGGAACCTAGAGGGCATACGGCTGCTATTATGACAGATGTGTTACCGGAGGTTGAGTGCAAAGGAATTATCATTGCATCTCAAAAGAAAACTCTACTCCAGCAGATTGCCCTCCATCTTTCCTGATTTGTCTCTTAATTGCTTATAATATCTAATGCAGCAGCTAACATATGATTGTAGCAGCAAGTCCAACCCCTCCCAACCAGGAATTCTGACTTACTCAGCCTTGAAGATGGGGTGGTGCTTGATCAAGAATAGTCAGCTACTTTATTGTCTCTTTGTTCAATGACTTGGAACAAATTGTGTCTAGGAACTTGCCGTGAAATGTAGTAGTAGTCTAAAACCGGAGAAGTAGTTTCAACATTTATGTACTGTAACTCAATAACTATTATTCAGTTAAAAATAATAATTGTTTCTACATACAATATGAATACTCTTATTATCAAATTATTGTCATTCATATGTGTATTGATTTGCTCATCAAACAATCAGGTTTCTTTTGTGTAATGACTAGAGATATTTTATTGTTTGCATGCTTGTGTGCAATGTACATGGACTTAATTTTACTTCTAAATCCTAATGTTTAGATGATTTTCTTATTACTTTTATCATTAAGATTTGTTTAAGAAAAATTATCGTATTAATTTACTACAAATTAAATACACGAATGTATTTATAAGCTAAAATGAATTTTATTAGTTTTTTTTATTTTAGTATAATATTTTTAAGAAAATATAATTGATAGATTTTAAATTATTACAACCAAATAAGCTCAAAAACTCTTTTTGAAGGGTAAAAGGGTCATATTATAAGTAAAAGAGATTTTAAAATGTTACAACCAAAAAGTCTCAAAAGCTCTTATAGATATTGTTGACGGTTATTTTTGTTGAGTCAACCGGTCAACGTATTTTAATGATCTTTGTGCAATATAACTAATAAGAAAGCGAAACACAACGCAAACAAAAAGGTTTTACGTGGTGAAACTCCGGAAACGGAGAAACATCCACGGTTGTCGCTTGGCGACTAAGAAGGAAATCCTCTATTAAAATAATTGTTACAATACTCTCTCCCTTACGATGATAATTTGGTCGTATTTATACCTTACTCTACCCCAATTCTAGTAGTGTCAGTGTTGGACTCTCGTTCAAGTACAAGTATCATAGACTGATAAGGATTTGTTCCTTATTTGATGTCTATCCTTCCAACGTTAGCTCCATTCCTTTTTGATCAGGAGTCTATTATTCTTGTTTGAGTGTATTACTCCAAGTTTTCCTTTTAAGTTGAACTATACTTGATTACCCTTCTGGTTAGAGCTGAACAGAAGCCTTTGAAAATACACTCTTAGTGTGTGTCTACAACCTAGGGGGGGGGGGGGGGGGGTGGTGAATGGGTTGTTAATCGATTATTACCAATTTTTCGATTAATCAATATTAAACAAATAACCCAATTAAATCAAACATACAAAATCAAGTGTAAAGTGCGGAATAATAAATAACACTTGATTTTTACGTGGAAACCCTTAAACAAAGGGAAAAACCACGGACTATCCTTCTAACCACACACGATCCTTAAATCCACTATATGAGTAAAAAGTTACACCCTCAAGTGATACTCGGACTCTCACTCTAGATAACCTCAGGCTATGGACACTACCACTCGCCGCTCTTGGTTCAATCCCTAGTGATATCCACTGATACACTGGCGTGAGCACCTCCTACTCTACCCGCAGGCCTTTTACAATGGATCCTTGACCAATGCTTGCCAACCACACTTGGTTGCAAGACTTCAATGCTTGTGCAACTTCACCCCGAAGCCACAAGACTTTGACTCAATGAAAAGAATTATGTGTCTATGTGATCATATAAATGATGCTCAATGCAAATTATGCTAGACAACACAAATTGCTCAACTAGGAGTTTGTAGAAACAAATCCAAGTTGTCAAATGTCTAAATGCAAGGCATAAAGACTTAGCTAGATGTTATCAATAACAACCAATCCTAGCTATCACAAACAATCACAATGAATCAACAAATATGCTCACAATGTATTCAACATAAACTTTGCATATATTCATGTGATTAAGACAAGACATTTAATCATTCACTAAATGCAAGTCTTAGACAAAAGTCTATCAACAAACAAACCCAATTAGATTTGTAGAGAATTTCCAACAAACTAATTGTTACACAAAATATGCATAAACATTCAATAAGCTTAACTAGTTGATTAAGAATCAATATTTCAACCTAGTTATCAATGAATCACAAATAAATGTTTATGACCTAGCTTTTAGGTAAAAATGACCTAATCAATTAAGCTATCAAAATACAAACCCAATCATGTTATCAAGACTCATAAATATGCAATAATAGAGTCTAGGTATTTAATCATGCAATAAATACCTAATCTAGAGTAAGAAGAACAATAAATGATATTCAAAGAAGTTCTTGCTTACCTAGTCATGAAACAATGAAGACCCATGCTCAAATGATGTTGAATGATGCAAGATGGAGATGGGTTTTGGGTTTGGAGAGTCAAAGATGCTTTCTTGAAGCTTTCTCTCTCTAGGAGCTCTAACCTCTCTACTAAAAATGAATTTTTGAGCTCTTGATCGGCCAAGAAGAGAAGAGGAAGAATATATAGAAAGCCCTAGTTAAAACTACATCGTTTTGAACTTGGGAAACAGAATCCTGTCAAAACCGCTTGCTAGACCGCGGCTCAGGTAAGTGTCCAGACCGCGGTACATACAGCAGTGCACCGTCTGGACAACACCGCTGTTGGGACCGCTGTGCGTGCAAGTGCACAGGTCGCAGTCCACTGTCGCGCATGACGCACTGGAGAATACCGCTCCGTTTATCGCGGTGCAAGCAGAGCCTGCCGAGCGGTCTAGGCCGCGCTAAAGGGAAAAATCCCTTTTTAACACTCAAGACAAAAGTCTATCTTACATGAATGTTGTGCAAGTGTGAAGTGAGTGAGATGCACACAATGAAGCACAATTAACATGTCAAACATGTTCTCAACTAATATACAATGCAAGATATGATATCTAATGTAAGCTAATGAGTGTTTTAGAAAAGGATGCACACTTATACAAACAATAAAGAACACAAATGCAAGATAAACAAAACATGCATGAAGTGTGTGTGTGCACCTAAACTCTTCAAGAGACAAAGTCAAGTGAATATACCTTTTGCTCTTGAAGTCATGGAGATGCTTGGAAGCTTGCCAATACGGACCTAAGCTACCCATTACACAATCATCCCCAATGTGGTGGTTTGTCATGAAATAAGCCAATCATAAAATCGAGGTCCTTACAATCTCCCCCTTTGGCTATTTCATGACAAAACAACCACTCACAATTATTCCTCACAAAATAAAATAAAGCTATTGTCCATAATCACTTCTACATTACAAAAGAGATACCTAGAATCTAAATCTTCAATATCTTCAGTCTCTTTGTAGAATTATCAATGTACCTACACACAATAGCAAGAAAAACTTTCCAAGAACAAGTGCATGTGAGGTGAACAAATAAAACAAGCATTGCACTTAAATACAAATAAAGCAATACAAAGAATGCATGTGCAATGCTCCCCCTAAAAGGTTACTATCCCTCATGATTTCTCCCCCAAAGCATAGCATAAACAATGCTCCCCTTATATCTCTCACTCCCCATATTTCTCTCAAGACTTCTCCCCCTTTTTGTCATGAGATAGGCAAAGGAGCTCCCCCTATCGGGTTGCTTTAGCAAAGAGAGCTATTCGCACAAATACATTGCATAATCAGATACACAAACTTTATGCAACTTAAATAATTGAGAGAGATTCAAGGAGTTTTATTTAAAAAAAAAGTGTGAATTTGTTGCTTTGCATGCAAGACATATAGCATTCAAGTTCAAGCAATGGTATTTGGCAAAGCAAACATCAAAAGGGTTTCCAAAAGAATTCAAACCAATTTATACCCTTTTGTCATAAGCAAACAAGATATAGCTTTTCAAAATGAATTTAAATTTAAAGAGCAACTATATCAAACTTTATAAGCAAAACAAGACATGAGTAACTTTTTCACCCTCTTTGATTTTTCCGGGTGGGATACCCGTATGATAGTAGTCTTGTTCAACTAATAAAGAGAGAGAGAAGACTAAATTTGGATGAGACATCCTTATTTATTGCATGGATACTAGATCCTTATTGGGTTTAGTCTTCTCATTTGCTTTCACACATATTTTGCACTAAAGCAATCAAAAACATTTCATGCATATCATTTTAAGCATGTCATTAAAAGTTCTCATGTCATGGAGTTAAATTATGGGTCATTCAAATGTACTTTCCCAATCAAAATCTCCTAGTCCAAAAATGCATTGTTGAACTAAAATATGACATGCATTGCAAGTAAAGCAAGGTTGCACACTTATTATGAAAATAACATATAAGCATATGTACAACCAATCATCTCAAGCAATTATAAAAGAGCATAAAATTAATCAACTTTTTGCATATGGCAAATCATGCAAGTTTGCTCTCTTTGCTTGAGCTCCCCTCATGGGGTCAATACCAACCAAGTCAATGGGAGGCATGAGCCCCTATAGACTTACCAAGTCCGATGGACCTAGTTGCATCTACGGGTGTCACATGGGCACTAAGGCAAGCGGGTTCATTCTTTCTAACCCACCTAGGTTCCACTTTAACATTTTTAGTAGTCATAGACATGTTTATAGGTTCCCTAGGTTTATGCAAACTTGCCCCCTTTTTCAACCGTTTTTCTTTCATGCTCTTTAACCTACACCTCTTAATGTAATTCAAGCAATTTGGTCTTAAGTGACCAATCATACCACAATAATGACAAGTAGGTACAAAGTAAGGATTTATACCATAGCATTGAGATCTCATCGAGGCATCGCCATGTTGATGAGGTTGTCTTTGATGGTGCATCGGTTTGCTTTTCCTTGGAGCTTGAGCCGATTTGTGGCACCTTTGTGGTTTTGCTTGTTGAGGTGGTTGAGCCGGTTGATCATGCCACCTTGGTTGAGCATGTTTCTTATGATCACCTCCTTTCTTCATAATTGGCTTTTTGGAGGAGGTGATAGACTTCTCAAGGACTTGTCATTTCTTCTTGGATTGCCTAGGCTTTGGTTGGGATGCCAAGGCTTGTGTGGACTTTCCTTGAGTGGAAGATTGCTTGGATGAAGCTTTGCTCTTGCCTTGAGCTTGAGGTTGTTTAATCTTGGCCTTTTTTAGTTTTTCAAGACACCTCATCTCTCTTTCCTTGACAATCTTCAAGGAATTATCTTTGATGGCAAGTTCATCCTTCATTGCCTTTATCCTTTGGTGGCAATCTTCAATCTCCTTTTCGTACTTGGACACATCAATCATGTCCGTCTTCGAGGAGTCATCTAACTTAGCCTTTAATTGAAGATTATCCTTTTCCAATCTAAGGATATCATTTTCTCTCTCCTTCAAGGACTTTTGAAGAAAGTCAATGAACTCTTGGTTATGCACCATGTTGTCACAAGAGTTCTCGGAGCATGAGCCATCACAATCAAGGCTTCTCCCACTTGCGCTTGTGAGAGTCATATCATCAAGGCTTGTTTCACTCAAGCATGCTCCTCTTCGGTTTCCAAGTTCAAGGCCACCCATCTCGAAATCTTCAAGTGATAAACATTTGGCGATGGCTTGAGTTTCTTCATGGTAGGAACCCGGAAATGCGAAGTAGTTGATCTCACTAGCAACCGAGCTTGTGGAGCACTCTTCAACTACTTCAACTTCGCTATCACTTCGAGTAGCGATCATAGTTTCTCCTCCCTTCTTGTACTTCAAGTTACCACACATGGAGGCAAGGTGGCCAACTCCACCACACTCAAGGCAAGGGTCATCTTTCCTTGACGTTTTCTTTTCCTCCTTCACCTTGGAGGTCATGCCCTTCTTTTGAGATTTTGTAAATCTCTTAAATCTCTCAACCATGAGAGTCATCTCCTCATCAGAGTCATATATCTCCCTCTCAAGTTTGGAGGTCAAATCACCCTCTAACATCTCATTACCTCTCATAGTGTTTAGGGAATGAGATGAATGCAAATGAATGCAACCAACAAAATGCACACAAATGCAAGACACACAATCACGAGCAAGGATCACCTAAGTATGTCTAGGAACCCGCTTTGATACCAATTGAAAATACACTCTTAGTGTGTGTCTACAACCTAGAGGGGGGGGGGGGGGGGGGGGGGTGAATGGGTTGTTAATCGATTATTACCAATTTTTCGATTAGTCAATATTAAACAAATAACCCAATTAAATCAAACATACAAAATCAAGTGTGAAGTACGGAATAATAAATAACACTTGATTTTTACGTGGAAACCCTTAAACAAAGGGAAAATCCACGGGCTATCCTTCTAGCCACACACGATCCTCAAATCCACTATATGAGTAAAAAGTTACACCCTCAAGTGATACTCGGACTCTCACTCTAGATAACCTCAGGCTATGGACACTACCACTCGCCACTCTTGGTTCAATCCCTAGTGATATCCACTGATACACTACTATTGGCGTGAGCACCTCCTACTCTACCCGCAGGCCTTTTACAATGGATCCTTGACCAATGCTTGCCAACCACACTTGGTTGCAAGACTTCAATGCTTGTGCAACTTCACCCCGAAGCCACAAGACTTTGACTCAATGAAGAGAATTATGTGTCTATGTGATCATATAAATGATGCTCAATGCAAATTATGCTAGACAACACAAATTGCTCAACTAGGAGTTTGTAGAAACAAATCCAAGTTGTCAAATGTCTAAATGCAAGGCATAAAGACTTAGCTAGATGTTATCAATAACAACCAATCCTAGCTATCACAAACAATCACAATGAATCAACAAATATGCTCACAATGTATTCAACATAAACTTCGCATATATTCATGTGATTAAGACAAGACATTTAATCATTCACTAAATGCAAGTCTTAGACAAAAGTCTATCAACAAACAAACCCAATTAGATTTGTAGAGAATTTCCAACAAACTAATTGTTATACAAAATATGCATAAACATTCAATAAGCTTAACTAGTTGATTAAGAATCAATATTTCAATCTAGTTATCAATGAATCACAAATAAATGTTTATGACCTAGCTTTTAGGCAAAAATGACCTAATCAATTAAGCTATCAAAATACAAACCCAATCTTGTTATCAAGACTCATAAATATGCAATAATAGAGTCTAGGTATTTAATCATGCAATAAATACCTAATCTAGAGTAAGAAGAACAATAAATGATATTCAAAGAAGTTCTTGCTTACCTAGTCATGAAACAATGAAGACCCATGCTCAAACGATGTTGAATGATGCAAGATGGAGATGGGTTTTGGGTTTGGAGAGTAAAAGATGCTTTCTTGAAGCTTTCTCTCTCTAAGAGCTCTAACCTCTCTCTAAAAATGAATTTTTGAGCTCTTGATCGGCCAAGAAGAGAAGAGGAAGAATATATAGGAAGCCCTAGTTAAAACTATATCGTTTTGAACTTGGGAAACAGAATCCCGTCAAAACCGCTTGCTAGACCGCGGCTCAGGTAAGTGTCCAGACCGCGGTACATACAGCAGTGCACCGTCTAGACAACACCGCGGTTGGGACCAGCTGTGCGTGCAAGTGCACAGGTCACGGTCCACGTCACGCATGACGCACTGGAGAATACCGCTCCGTGCGCCGCGGTGCAAACAGAGCCTGCCGAGCGGTCTAGGCCGCGCTAAAGGGAAAAATCCCTTTTTAACACTCAAGACAAAAGTCTATCTTACATGAATGTTGTGCAAGTGTGAAGTGAGTGAGATGCACACAATGAAGCCTAATTAACATGTCAAACATGTTCTCAACTAATATACAATGCAAGATATGATATCTAATGTAAGCTAATGAGTGTTTTAGAAAAGGATGCACACTTATACAAACAATAAAGAACACAAATGCAAGATAAACAAAACATGCATGAAGTGTGTGTGCACCTAAACTCTTCAAGAGACAAAGTCAAGTGAATATACCTTTTGCTCTTGAAGTCATGGAGATGCTTGGAAGCTTGCCAATACGGACCTAAGCTACCCATTACACAATCATCCCCAATGTGGTGGTTTGTCATGAAATAAGCTAATCATAAAATCGAGGTCCTTACAGCCTTGGACAAGTAGAATTCTGTGTAGAATAATATGTTTATTGGTGTCCTTTAATTTCTGTATGACACGTCATTCAGGATTTTTATACACAACAAACCCCCTAAAATGCCTAAGCCGAGTATCTCATGCCCAGCAAGTTGCCTGAATAACTTCTGCTCTGACCAGTCATTTGATACTTCATTTAGCTTTACACACAGCAGTGCACCGTCTGGACAACACCGCGGTGTAGGCCGCTGTGCATGCAGGTGCACAGGCCGTGGTATGGGCAACAGAGGCCTACTGGACAACACCGCGACTTGGGTCGCTATGCGTGCAAGTGTACAGGAAGCGGTACAGGAAGCATGACCCTGCTGAGGTATACCGCTCAGTATGCCGCGGTGCAAGCATGTCTTGCCAAGCGGTCTAGGCCGCGCTAAGAGAAGAATTTCACTTTTCGAGGCAAACTCAACACACTAAGTGATGTGCAATCAGTGCAAGTGTGGAGTGTGAAAAGTGGCATACAATACATCATTCAATTACATGAAGATAGGAACATAATGCATGCAAGTGAGTGTGTGCAACTAGATCTCTTCAAAGAAAGTTAAACTAGTGAGATACCTTTGAAGTGCTCTTTGAGAGAGATGATGTCCTTGAAGCTTGATCACACTCAAGAGGCCTAAATTACCCTTACAAAGAATAATCCCCAATGTGGTTTATCAACGAAATAAGCCAATCAAAATATGAGGAACTTACATCCTAATTATGAGTGGCATCTGAAATGTCTCCATCTTTATTTTGGCTCGGGCTGACCACAGGCTGGAGATGCTCATAGATTGCACCATAACGATGCTCGGGCATCATGAACGGATATCTGCTAGACCCCGCTCTTTGCTGTCGCTTGTGTTAGGATTATGCTCAATAGCAAGAGTGTAATATTGTAATTAACAATCTTTTCATATAAATAAAGTGATTTTTGATTCTGCAAAATCTTATAGCATTTATAATTATAATTGTCAAGGTAAATAATCATAAGGTCAAAAGACTATAAGATATGAAGAATTGTTTGTACATCCGGATATGTATGAGGTAGACACAATTCTTTAGTTAGTCTTGAATAACGTTCACAACTTAAGTTAAAGGTTGGGCACCTCTATCTTGATAAAGTTGTAGAATTCTTTCACTAGCATTTGAGTGGGATCAAATGAGTTATGATGAGTCTAAAATCATCGAAAGGTTTTCGAGTAAAAGAATCTAGTGCACTGGGTGCATTGAAAAGGATCACAATAAAATACTTTATCTAGAACCGTCATTAGATATAAGTCTTTTCATTATCAGGACAAATAAGTGCAGTTTTTTAGTTAAAATAAAATAAAAAATTATTTTAGTTAGTATTTTATTGTATAAAATAAGTTGTAATATATTCAAGATTCGAAGACTCGAAGATTTGAAGAAATTGGAGCATCTGGAACCGAGCTTGGCACCCGCGCGCACCGAGACAACAAGCGCGCACGCAACCAAGCGTGCAGCTGCGCTTGTTGCGGTGCAGCAGCGCGCGCGACCCATGCATGGGCTAGCCATGCGGCAGCTCAAGCCCTTGCATGGGCTAGGCGTGCGCATGGGCTGGTTGGTGATCTTCAGGCGCGCGAGTTACGTGCGCGAGATGATCGCTTGAAGTCTTGTTCGCCAAGAAAGGAGTTTTTTTGTATCCCGTACAATTGTAATTTGCATGCTTTTCTAGGATGGACCAAAATTGTGGCTATTTATTTTTATGTATAAATATTACAATATTTGTTATTGTATGATAACATGTCATATAGAATAGGAGTGCCAATCATATATCTCTTTTGGTATGAACATGCATTGAATGATTTAGGTATCTAATTGGCATCTAGATAACTTGGTAAAATCATTCTTTGGAATTTAATCACACGCCTTAAATAATTGAGTGGGAGAAGGTGTGTTAGAACACCTATGGCCTCCAAGGTTAGTTGAGCTTTATTATTTATTGGTAATCCCCCCGAGGGGGGTCCATAAATGGAATTTAGCAAAATACTTCCTTACAAGGATAGACTAGACAATTGACTCAAACGAGATCTACTCCCAGAGGAGGGATTTTCGTGAGAGAAAATTGATGCTCGATATCTTGGTAACACACATTTGGAGGATTTACAAATTGCCCGGCAGTAGAGCTTACTGAGTGCCACCAAGTTGTAGGGAAAAATTGCTTAAAACCGCAGCGGAAGGCGAAAAAATAATTTTCGTATAGTTTAAAATTTTTCTAAAGATTTGAACCTTAACCCTTTAATTAATTAAACTCAAATATACGGTTAGAGTTAAATACCTCTTGTCGCGTGATCCGATTGACTTACGTCGATGGTAATCCGCAAGATCTTCAATCCTAGCACATACGTGAATCACCTAGGAGCGTGGTCTCCCTTTTTCTTTGAACTGCTTACCTTAGAATGGATGTATGGAATTTTTGATCTTGATCTTCAATAATAAAACACCAAGAGCCTAAAAAAATAGTTCCGGTCACTTTTGAATTCACAATCAATATGATTGAAACTCGCGTAACCCTAAATCGAAAGTGTGCACAAAACCTTTTGATGTTAAAGGCTTGTAAGTGCACTATTGAATGAGAACTTATTTTCTTTTTCTCTCTTGGCCGAAAATCTATGTGTATAGAGTAGGATTTTTTATTTTCAAAACAAACAAAAATCTCTCTCTATTTTGCTTCTTATTGGCCGAAAATTCATAACCTTATAATTATAGGTTGGCCGAATTTTCTCCTTCACCAAGTAGGGTTGGCCGAATTCATTGAATAGGAAATCTAGGGTTGGTTAATTTCCTTACTTGAAAAGGAATTGTCCTTTTCCCTAATTCCTATCAATTCAAGAATCCTAACCCTTGTAGGACTAGTGGTGACCGAATTCTTTGTATAATAAGGAGTGTATGTGGACTTAATCCTTACCACATTAGGACTCCTATCACTTAAAAGAATTCCAACCCTAATCCAACACATAGTATTTAATTTACTGATCAGGAAAAGATTTTGATTTAAACTATTAATTAATTAAATAATTAATTAATTCCCATTTAATCAAAACAATAAAATAAAATAATATCTTGGGCTATTTTATTTAGCCTTGCCGCCCACACGATGTATATTTGGGCCTAATATTATTTTTCTTATTTTATTTAATCATTAGACTTTAAATAAAAGCCCACATGTGAACCAGACTTATTCTTACTAAAAGAAACAAGCCTACATGTCTCCTTTTAATATATTAATATAATAGTGCAGCCCATTAAATAAATAATAGACATATTATATTCTTAATATATTAAATGCAATTCTAGATGGACCCATAAATTGGTCCAGTAGAATATATCAAGTGATCCATGCAAGTACGTGTGGATTGTGGATCTTGGCGAGCTATCTAAATTTAAGCTTCAATAGACATAACCTAATCACAATCAACAAATGATTCACTTAGGTCCGATCTATTAATTTTAACTCATTCCACTAAAGAGCTAAAATTGAACTCTTAAATAAAGATAGAATAAGGAGATGTTTCTCATTCATACCCTAGACAATCTTATAGGAGTTGGTGTATCCTCGTGAATAATATCAGTAATCGCCAAGAGCTCATAGATCGCCTATAGCTCTCCAAGTTACCATATTTCCTCATATGACCACATTTTGAACTTGGATATTTTGACTTGTCCAGGAGCCATGTCTTCAATAATCATTATTGAAAACTCAACGTTGAGATTTAATATCCAATACCTCAAAACATCCGTATGATGATATTATACCCTCATTTAATAAATGGAGCCACGATGTCCATATCTAATCGATTAACAAATGAATACCACCAAACTATCGAGGATAGACTATGCTATATAATCGACTCATTGATAGCTCAAATGATAACACTTGCAACCATAAGTCCATCATTTATCTCAGGATTAAGATCGACTCTCCGATTGTCCTGATAATGAAAAGACTTATATCTAGTGACGGTTCTAGATAAAGTATTTTATTGTGATCCTTTTCAATGCACCCAGTGCACTAGATTCTTTTACTCGAAAACCTTTCGATGATTTTAGACTCATCATAACTCATTTGATCCCACTCAAATGCTAGTAAAAGAATTCTACAACTTTATCAAGATAGAGGTGCCCAACCTTTAAGTTGTGAACGTTATTCAAGACTAACTAAAGAATTGTGTCTACCTCATACATATCCGGATGTACAAACAATTCTTCATATCTCATAGTCTTTTGACCTTATGATTATTTACCCTGACAATTATAATTATAAATGCTATAAGATTTTACAGAATCAGAAATCACTTTATTTATATGAAAAGATTGTCAATTACAATATTACACTCTTGCTATTTAGCATAATCCTAACAATCTCCCACTTGCGCTATAGCAAATATGTCATATCTCTCATTCCCATGTTCTCCAGGTGCCCATCAAAACTCTTCTAAGGTAGAGCCTTTGTGAAGGGATCTGCTAGATTTTCTGCCGACGCGATTTTGGTAATCGTCACGTCTCCCCTATGAACAATCTCCTTTAAAAGATGATACTTTCTTTCAATGTGTTTTCCTTTCTTATGACTTCTTGGTTCTTTCGAATTAGCCACTGCTCCACTGTTGTCACAGTAGATAGTAATCTGCTTACTCACACTAGGAGCTACTTCTAAGTCAATCAAGAATTGGCGAAGCTAAACAGCCTCCTTGGCAGCTTCGCATGCAGCTACATACTCTGCTTCCATGGTGGAGTCAGCAATACAAGATTGCTTGATACTCCTCCAAATGACTGCTCCTCCTCCAAGAGTAAACACAGATCCTGATGTGGATTTTCTAGAGTCAGAATCAGATTGGAAATCAGAATCTGTATACCCAACGGGGATTAAATCCCCTCCAGAGTATACAAGCATATTATCTTTCGTTCTCCTAAGATACTTGAAAATATGCTTGACTGCCGTCCAGTGATCAGGACCAGGTTTCGATTGAAACCTGCTAACTATGCTAAAAGCAAAACAAATATCTGGTCCTAGTACAGAGCATTGCATACATGAGACTTCCAATTGCCGAGGCATATGGAATTCTACTCATGAATTGCTCTTCATGCTCATTCTTAGGAACTTGTTCCTTAGAAAGTTTGATTCCATGCCTAAAAGGTAACATACCTTTCTTGGAATCTTGCATGGAAAACGTAGACAAGATTTTGTCTATGTATGAAGCTTGGGATAGTGCAATCGTTTTATTCTTTCTATCCCTTATTACTTGGATACCTAGAATAAAACTTGCTTCTCCTAAGTCCTTCATATCAAATTGTTTTGCTGACCATTCTTTTACTGATGTCAATACTCCCACATCGTTTCAAATGAGTAATATATCATCTACGTAAAGAATAAGGAACACCAACTTGTCACCTTTGATCCTTTTGTATACACAAGGTTCTGTAAAAATCCAAAACCTTTTACAGCTTGGTCGAACCTTATGTTCCAGGATCTGGATGCTTGCTTTAATCCATAAATTAATTTCTGAAACTTGCATACCTTTTCCATTTGGCCCTTTTCAATGAATCCTTCCGGTTGCATCATATAGATGCTTTCGTCAAGACTTCCATTAAGGAAAACTGTCTTGACGTCCATTTGCCAAATCTCTAAATCTAAAGAAGCTGCAATGGATAAGAGTATCCTAATGGATTTAAGCATGGCCACAGGAGAGAAGGTTTCCTCGTAATCGATACCTTCTTTCTGTGTGTAACCTTTAGCTACCAATCTAGCTTTAAAAGTTTCCACCTTTCCATCCATACCTCTTTTCCTCTTGTATATCCATTTGCACCCAATGGGTTTTATCCCTTTAGGCAAGTCTACAAGGGACCAGACTTTGTTATCGAACATGGATTCAATCTCAGATTGCATTGCCTTTTGCCAATGGTGACAATCAACATCCTCCATTGCTTCCTTGTACGTGTAGGGATCATCGTCGTCAGGGAGATTCTCAACAGATTCTCCTAGACCGATGTATCTTTCAGGTTGGGTTCTAACCCTCCCACTACGATGAGGAATGGTAGGTTGTTGATTTTGTGTTGGAGTGGAAATTACAATTGGGTTAGGTTGTGAAACCTCTTGTGGAATTGTATCTCCTGACATATCATTCAGGACAATTCTACTTTTGGGAACAAAATCATTCATATAGTCTTTTTCCAGAAATGTAGCATTTGTTGAAACAAACACTTTTAGATCTGATGGACTATATAAATAATATCCTTTAGTTCCTTTTGGATACCCCACAAATATGCATGTTTCCGAACGGGACTCCATCTTTTCTGTCTTTCCTTTTAACACATGTGCAGGACAACCAAATATCCTTATGTGTTGTAAACTAGGCTTTCGCCCAGTCCACAACTCATATGGTGTTCCAGGAACCGACTTCGATGGTACCACGTTTAGAATATATATTGCAGTTTGTAGAGCATATCCCCAAAAAGAAATAAGAAGTGTTGAATAACTCAACATAGACCTAACCATGTTCAAAAGAGTTCTATTTCTCCAATCTGCTACCCCATTTTGTTGAGGTGTACCTGGTGCAGAAAATTGAGAAACTATCCCATTATCAATAAGATATTGCTGAAACTCACAATATAGATATTCTCCACCACGATCAGATCTCAAGATTTTTATGCGTTTCTCAAGCTGATTTTCTACTTCAGCTTTGAATGCTTTGAACATGTCAAAAGCATCCAACTTATGTCTCATGAGATACACATAACCAAATCTTGAGTAATCATCTGTGAAGGTGATGAAGTACTCATATCCACCTTTAGCTTGAATGCTCATAGGACCACATACATCAGTGTGTATTAGTCCTAAACATTCAGTGACTCTTGCACCTTTGGTATTGAATGGCCTTTTGGTCATTTTACCTTCCAAACAAGATTCACAAGTTGGTAGATCATCAACCTTTAAGTCACTTAAAGGTCCGTCACATACCAATCTTTTAATCCTATTAAGGTTAATGTGACCTAGGCGTAAATGCCAAAGGTAGGTTTCATCTTTTACTCTTTTATGATTAGGTTCCATTATTTATGTGTCTAATGAGTGAGAGATATTTCTATGCAAAAAGAATAGACCGTTTTCCAATGTACCTTTGCAAACAATTTTGTCATGCTTACTAATAATAAAAGCTTTAATAAAAGTAACCGAATATCCAAATTTATTTAAACAAGAAACTGAAATTAAATTCCTCTTGAATTGAGGTACATAATAAACATCTATTAAATCTAAATGCCTACTAGAATCTATAATAACTCTAATATCTCCCACTGCACTTGCAGACACTAATGATCCGTTGCCCAAGCGCAAATTGATTTCGTTCTTATTCAGCCTTCTCCTTTCTTGGAACCCATGTAAGGAATAACAAACATGATTAGTGGCTCCAGAGTCTATGATCCAAGAATCTGTAGAATCTGCCAGAAAACATGTTTCAAGATAATTAATATTAGCTTCTTCCTTCTTGTTCTGGTACTTTGGGCAATTTCTTTTACAATGTCCCTTTTCACCACAAAGGAAGCATTTCCCTTTGATCTTGGTTACTTTCTTGGTCTCCTTCTTGGTAGGCCCAAGTTGCTTTTTCTTCTGTTGTTTCTTGACCTTCTGACGGGTCTTAACAGTAGCAACTTTACCAACCATATGAATCTCTTGACCTTTGCTTTTCACAAGGATCTTTTCAACGCTTTGAACATCTTGCATCATGCCCTGCAAGGTGTATTCCTTTTTGTTCAAGGTGTAGTCCAACTTGAACTAATCAAAGGAATCTGATAGTGAGTTGACAACCATGTCAATTTTGGTCTCACCATCTATCTCAGCGCCATTTAATTCTGCAATATTTAGATGTGCTATAACTTTCATCATGTGATCTTTCACAGCCTATCCAGGTTTCATCCTAAGATTCATAAAACCAGTCACTGCCTCTCTCTTAGTCGTCCTAGACCTCATAGCAAACATTTCTTCCAGAGACATCATAATATCAGCAGCAGACCTCATTCCTTCATGCTGCTGTTGCAACACGTCGGAGATAGTAGCCATAATGTAACATTTGGCCATATCATCTGATGTCTTCCACTGCTCATACTCATCTCTTTGCAAAATACTTGATTCATTATTAGGAGCAGGTGGTTTAGGAGTAGTTAGAACAAACTTATGTTTTTCACTTTGCAGCAACAACCCAATTTTCCTTTTCCATATGACATAATTATCTCCAGTTAAAGTGTTATCTTTCAGGATGTTCATAAGTGATGGGGTAATGATTTCTGAATAAAAAAAAGCATATATAAGTAAATAATCATGATAAAGTACTTTCGAATATTTATCTTGAATTAATTAAATAACTCAATCGTGAAAAATTCAACGGTGATCCAACACCCATAAATGTTACGCCTCCTTCGGGAGTTCGCACCATTTACTAGTTGGACTAGGTCCCACCTAATTGTTAACATAACAACCAGTGTTTTCAATTTTAGCCTTGCAATTTTATTAACAAGAACTCTCGGGAGGATATTAATAAAATTACATTGAGTGTGTTACCAAGATATCGACCCTCAATTTTCTCTCACGAAAATCCCTCCTCTGGGAGTAGATCTCGTTTGAGTCAATTGTCTAGTCTATCCTTGTAAGGAAGTATTTTGCTAAATTCCATTTATGGACGCCCCTCGGGGGGATTAGCAATAAATAATAAAGCTCAACTAACCTTGGAGGCCATAGGTGTTCTAACACACCTTCTCCCACTCAATTATTTAAGGCGTGTGATTAAATTCCAAAGAATGATTTTACCAAGTTATATAGATGCCAATTAGATACCTAAATCATTCGATGCATGTTCATACCAAAAGAGATATATGAGTGGTACTCCTATTCTATATGACATGTTATCATACAATAACAAATATTGTAATATTTATACATAAAAATAAATAGCCACAATTTTGGTCCATCCTAGAAAAAGCATGTAAATTACAATTGTACGGAATACAAAAAACTCCTTTCTTGGCGAACAAGACTTCAAGCGACCATCTCGCTCACGTAACTCGCGCGCCCGAAGATCACCAAGCAGCCCATGCTCACGCCTAGCCCATGCAAGGGCATGAGCTGCCGCATGGCCAGCCCATGCATGGGTCGCGCGCGCTACTACACCGCAACAAGCGCAGCTGCACGCTTGGTTGCGTGCGCGCTTGTTGTCTCGATGCGCGCGGGTGCCAAGAGCAGTTCCGGATGCTCCAATTTCTTCAAATCTTCGAGTCTTCGAATCTTGAATATATTACAACTTATTTTATACAATAAAATACTGCATAAATAGTTTTTTTTTTATATTTAAACTACTGCAGTATTTTTTACAAATAAAAAACTGCACTTATTTTAATACAATAAAAAACTGCACTAAATTTTAATACAATAAAAAACTGCAGTATGGCGATAATAGACCACCCTTCTTGTTACAATTCCGAAACAAAAAATACATTGAAATTCTAGGACCAAAATTGAGCAATAACAATTCACTTTATAACAACATATATAAATCCATACATTCCACATGTAATTATATATGCGAATACCTAGAGTGCCATCTCTTTCTAAAACATGCATAATCACAATAAAAAGAAATAGATTCATGTATATATATACGTTAATTAATTAAAGGGTACAACCAACGCTCTGATACCAATTGTAGGGAAAAATTGCTTAAAACCGAAGTGGAAGGCGAAAAAATAATTTTCGTATAGTTTAAAATTTTTCTAAAGATTTGAACCTTAACCCTTTAATTAATTAAACTCAAATATACGGTTAGAGTTAAATACCTCTTGTCGCGTGATCCGATTGACTTACGTCGATGGTAATCCGCAAGATCTTCAATCATAGCACATACGTGAATCACCTAGGAGCGTGGTCTCCCTTTTTCTTTGAATTGCTTACCTTAGAATGGATGTATGGAATTTCTGATCTTGATCATCAATAGTAAAACACCAAGAGCCTAAAAAAATAGTTCCGGTCACTTTGAATTCACAATCAATATGATTGAAACTCGCGTAACCCTAAATCAAAAGTGTGCACAAAACCTTTTGATGTTAAAGGCTTGTAAGCGCACTATCGAATGAGAACTTATTTTTTTTTCTCTCTTGGCCGAAAATCTATGTGTATAGAGTAGGATTTTTTTTTCAAAACAAACAAAAATCTCTCTCTATTTTGCTTCTTATTGGCCGAAAATTCATAACCTTATATTTATAGTTTGGCCGAATTTCCTCCTTCACCAAGTAGGGTTGGCCGAATTCATTGAATAGGAAATCTAGGGTTGGTTAATTTCCTTACTTGAAAAGGAATTGTCCTTTTCCCTAATTTCTATCAATTCAAGAATCCTAACCCTTGTAGGACTAGTGGTGACCGAATTCTTTGTATAATAAGAAGTGTATGTGGACTTAATCCTTACCACATTAGGACTCCTATCACTTAAAAGAATTCCAACCCTAATCCAACACATAGTATTTAATTTACTGATCAGGAAAAGATTTTGATTTAAACTATTAATTAATTAAATAATTAATTAATTCCCATTTAATCAAAACAATAAAATAAAATAATATCTTGGGCTATTTTATTTAGCCTTGCCGCCCACACCATGTATATATGGGCCTAATATTATTTTTCTTATTTTATTTAATCCATTAGACTTTAAATAAAAGCCCACATGTGAACCAGACTTATTCTTACTAAAAGAAACAAGCCTACATGTCTCCTTTTAATATATTAATATAATAGTGCAGCCCATTAAATAAATAATAGACATATTATATTCTTAATATATTAAATGCAATTCTAGATGGACCCATAAATTGGTCCGGTAGAATATATCAAGTGATCCATGCAAGTACGTGTGGATTGTGGATCTTGGCGGGCTATCTAAATTTAAGCTTCAATAGACATAACCTAATCACAATCAACAAATGATTCACTTAGGTCCGATCTATTAATTTTAACTCATTCCACTAAAGAGCTAAAATTGAACTCTTAAATAAAGATAGAATAAGGAGATGTTTGTCATTCATACCCTAGACAATCTTATAGGAGATGATGTATCCTCGTGAATAATATCAGTAATCGCCAAGAGCTCATAGACCGCATATAGCTCTCCAAGTTACCATATTTCCTCATATGACCACATTTTGAACTTGGATATTTTGACTTGTCCAGAAGCCATGTCTTCAATAATCATTATTGAAAACTCAACGTTGAGATTTAATATCCAATACCTCAAAACATCCATATGATGATATTATACTCTCATTTAATAAATGGAGCCACTATGTCCATATCTATAAATGAAGTCCTCTATTGATTAACAAATGAATACCACCTAAACTATCGAGGATAGACTTATGCTATATAATCGTACTCATTGATAGCTCAAACGATAACACTTGCAACCATAAGTCCATCATTTATCTCAGGATTAAGATCGACTCTCAGATTGTCCTGATAATGAAAAGACTTATATCTAGTGTCGGTTCTAGATAAAGTATTTTATTGTGATCCTGTTCAATGCTCCCAGTGCACTAGATTCTTTTAATCGAAAACCTTTCGATGATTTTAGACTCATCATAACTCATTTGATCCCACTCAAATGCTAGTAAAAGAATTCTACAACTTTATCAAGATAGAGGTGCCCAACCTTTAACTTAAGTTGTGAACGTTATTCAAGACTAACTAAAGAATTGTGTCTACCTCATACATATCCGGATGTACAAAAAATTCTTCATATCTCATAGTCTTTTGACCTTATGATTATTTACCTTGACAATTATAATTATAAATGCTATAAGATTTTGCAGAATCAGAAATCACTTTATTTATATGAAAAGATTGTCAATTACAATATTACACTCTTGCTATTGAGCATAATCCTAACAATAACTCACGCACCAAGCGTTCTATAATGTGATGGCCCATGGTAACAAATTGATGCTACCCCATTGCTTCCACCTGATTCACAATGTCTGACCCTCTTATATCGTTAAGGTCGATTGTCCTCTCACTGAGAATCGTCCTCCTTGAAAGCCCATGTAGCCTATTCAAATATTCTGGATTTCGTTTAGCCATTCTACTACCTCCAACAGCCTTGCCTTTGCCCTTATCCTTATTCTTCTTGGGCGCCATGACAAGCAACATCAATAACCTAAATTTCCTGCTGAAAAAAATGAAATAACCACATCCATTTGCACAACAGCACCACTCTTAGCCTCTAAAAACAAAATAAATCAAACAAAACAATCAAAGAAACATAAAAAAAACAACTAAGAAAATTAAAACCTAAATGAATCAAAGCAAAACAACCAAAATAGAACTACAAACGAAATTAAGGATTAGGAAACCACGAAAAATAAAACAATTCCTTTAACTAAACATTTAACTAAGAAAAGAGAAGAAATTACAAGAGCACACACCATAAAAATTATAATCACACAAAACATTAGAAATAAACATGAAAAACGAGATTAAATATGCACACAAACTAAAAAAACACACTTAAACAACAAAAACCCATGAAATTTTTCATAGCTTAAATCATCAAATCCGAAAATCTTCTACACCCCTAAAATGACCTTGTTATGGAATTAAAGAAAATAGAGGGGGAGAAGAGATTCTATAAAAAAATTGAGCAAAGAAAAAGGAATATTACCTTGTTGGAGCCTTAGAAAAGGAAGGAGATTGAAAAAATTAAGAGAAGCTTGCCTGTGGTTCATTTTTGGGTGTTGATTTCTTTTTATGTTTGTTTCAGTGAGTGAACAGAGAATATATACCAGTATTAGGCTATTCGGTGGTTGGGAACTGCCGAACCAACCGCCGAATTGCTTTACCACCCAAAAACGTTGCATTTTACCTAGTTACCTAATCTGCGGTTGGCATTTTTACATGTGGGACACGCTGTTCAAACCGCCTATTTAGACCTAAAACTTTGGCGCTTGATGATTCAGTGGTTGAGAATCGTTGAGACAACCACCGAAATGGGGCAGTGGTTTCTGCGCTTGGTGATTCGGTGGGTGGGAACCACCGAATCAATCGTTGAAATAGGTCCAGACTTCCATTGTTGCTCTTCCTGCGAACTTTCTTGGGTTGCTCAAAACTGCATAGCTAAAACAAAAAACATCAAGCACACCAAGAACCTCCAAACTTAGATCGAACCAAGTTCCAAAGAGTGTGGTCGATGAGAATCGAACCAAGTTCGAAATACGTTTGGAGATAATAAACAATAAAAACAACAATAAATACAAAATTAAAAACACGAATGTAAAAGTACCTAGGTGGGTTACCTCCCACCAAGCGCATGATTTAACGTCTAAGCAAGACGTGGTTTGGTGCTACGGCTCTTCAAACTCCTAATTGTTGTTTTTCTTGTTGAAGACAAGGCTCTTGCTCTTTTTATGAGCACTCTTGACTTGCTTGTCCCTCATAGACTCACAAGTTGTCATTGTCTCTTCCCAAGAGGTAACAAACCTAGCAATATCGCCCCAAGCTACAAAATCGCTTCCTCTAGAAGCTTTAGATAACCAACACACTCACAAAACATATTAGAAAGTTTAGGCAAATAAGATTTCAATCAGTACATGCACTTGTCTAATCGAAGCTTATACCACTTATTTAAGAAGAACAAACTTAAACAAATTAAACAAAACATAAAAATATGCAACAAGATTTTCAATTTAATCCATCTTCAGTGGGTCTAGCATCAACTAAGGGTGATTTAACCAAGTTGGGGATGTAGGGAAAAATTGCTTAAAACCGCAGCGGAAGGCGAAAAAATAATTTTCGTATAGTTTAAATTTTTTCTAAAGATTTGAACCTTAACCCTTTAATTAATTAAACTCAAATATACGGTTAGAGTTGAATACCTTTTGTCGCGTGATCCGATTGACTTACGTCGATGGTAATTCTCAAGATCTTCAATCCTAGCACGTACATGAATCACCTAGGAGCGTGGTCTCCCTTTTTCTTTGAATTGCTTACCTTAGAATGGATGTATGGAATTTCTGATCTTGATCTTCAATAGTAAAACACCAAGAGCCTAAAAAAAATAGTTCCGGTCACTTTTGAATTCACAATCAATATGATTGAAACTCGCGTAACCCTAAATCGAAAGTGTGCACAAAACCTTTTGATGTTAAAGGCTTGTAAGCGCACTATCGAATGAGAACTTATTTTCTTTTTCTCTCTTGGCCGAAAATCTATGTGTATAGAGTAGGATTTTTTATTTTCAAAACAAACAAAAAATTCTCTCTATTTTGCTTCTAGGTGGCCGAAAATTCATAACCTTATATTTATAGGTTGGCCAAATTTTCTCCTTCACCAAGTAGGGTTGGCCGAATTCATTGAATAGGAAATCTAGGGTTGGTTAATTTCTTTACTTGAAACGGAATTATCCTTTTCCCTAATTCCTATCAATTCAAGAATCCTAACCCTTGTAGGACTAGTGGTGGCCGAATTCTTTGTATAATAAGGAGTGTATGTGGACTTAATCCTTACCACATTAGGACTCCTATCACTTAAAAGAATTCCAACCCTAATCCAACACATAGTATTTAATTTACTGATCAGGAAAAGATTTTGATTTAAACTATTAATTAATTAAATAATTAATTAATTCCCATTTAATCAAAACAATAAAATAAAATAATATCTTGGGCTATTTTATTTAGCCTCGCCGCCCACACGATGTATATATGGGCCCAATATTATTTTTCTTATTTTATTTAATCCATTAGACTTTAAAAAAAAGCCCACATGTGAACCAGACTTATTCTTACTAAAAGAAACAAGCCTACATGTCTCCTTTTAATATATTAATATAATAGTGCAGCCCATTAAATAAATAATAGACATATTATATTCTTAATATATTAAATGCAATTCTGGATGGACCCATAAATTGGTCCGGTAGAATATATCAAGTGATCCATGCAAGTACGTGTGGATTGTGGATCTTGGCGGGCTATCTAAATTTAAGCTTCAATAGACATAACCTAATCACAATCAACAAATGATTCACTTAGGTCTGATCTATTAATTTTAACTCATTTCACTAAAGAGCTAAAATTGAACTCTTAAATAAAGATAGAACAAGGAGATGTTTCTCATTCATACCCTAGACAATCTTATAGGAGATGGTGTATCCTCGTGAATAATATCAGTAATCGCCAAGAGCTCATAGACCGCTTATAGCTCTCCAAGTTACCATATTTCCTCATATGACCACATTTTGAACTTGGATATTTTGACTTGTCTAGAAGCCATGTCTTCAATAATCATTATTGAAAACTCAACGTTGAGATTTAATATCCAATACCTCAAAACACCCATATGATGATATTATACTCTCATTTAATAAATGGAGCCACGATGTCCATATCTATAAATGAAGTCCTCTATCGATTAACAAATGAATACCACCAAACTATCGAGGATAGACTATGCTATATAATCGTACTCATTGATAGCTCAAATGATAACACTTGCAACCATAAGTCCATCATTTATCTCAGGATTTAGATAGACTCTCCGATTGTCCTGATAATGAAAAGACTTATATCTAGTGACGGTTCTAGATAAAGTATTTCATTGTGATCCAGTTCAATGCACCCAGTGCACTAGATTCTTTTACTCGAAAACCTTTTGATGATTTTAGACTCATCATAACTCATTTGATCCCACTCAAATGCTAGTAAAAGAATTCTACAACTTTATCAAGATAGAGGTGCCCAACCTTTAACTTAAGTTGTGAACGTTATTCAAGACTAACTAAAGAATTGTGTCTACCTCATACATATCCGGATGTACAAACAATTCTTCATATCTCATAGTCTTTTGACCTTATGATTATTTACCTTGACAATTATAATTATAAATGCTATAAGATTTTGCAGAATCAGAAATCACTTTATTTATATGAAAAGATTGTCAATTACAATATTACACTCTTGCTATTGAGCATAATCCTAACAGGGGAATTCACACATTTTTACAACCCAAACAAATGTAGATGACTTCACCATCTTTTACTTGCCCTTGTTTCTCGTTTGGTTCACTAGGTCTTTCCTCACCCAAATCTTCTTGATCATAGATGGACTCTTCATATTCCTAGTTTTCTCAAGCCATACCTTCCTAACATCCCTATTATTCTTTCTATGTTTAAAATTCCCTCATGTGACGTTCCTTTCATATTCATGGTCTAGTTGTATAATGTGACCTCTATTATAGCAATGGTGGCACACGGTGATAGGGTTAGGAATGATACCTTATTGGTGGGTCTTTTTTGGAGGTGGAGGTGGAGGTTGATTACAATTCCCTTTTGCTTTCTTCCTCTTTGTCTTGCTAGGACATGGCTTTTTAACACCGGCACTTGAATTTCCTTGACTCATGGCAAGTTTCACTTCTTTTTTAGGTTGAATCGCTTCCTTCACATTGCCTCAATCTCTTGCTTTTCCTTTGTAAGTTCCGTAAGGTGTTCAAGTTCCATCTTTTTCATTATATTCAAAGCCTTGTCTATTGTTTCCATTTCTGCTTGCATTAGCTGCATTCTTTTTGCAAAATCCTCCTTGATCTCCTCTAACTCTTTCAAGGGTGTACTATTCTTAGCTTCAAGGCTCTTCATTTTCATTTCTAACACCTTGTGCTTGTCAGAAATGTCTTCTATTTTCTTCCAAAGTATGCCATTTTCTGCGTTGACCGATTCCACCTCAAGTGTGAGCTTCTTGTTTCTTTGTTCAAGCTCATCAACTTTCACCCTTTCCAAGGCTTTCTTGCCATCTAATTTATTCATGAGCTGCAACTTATTTTCATAATCTTCCATCATTTCTTCTTTTTATGGTGAAGTTTCCACTATCTTCTCTTTAAGTGAATCCTTTTCCTTCTTCAACATATCTATCACCAACATTAAGTCTCTATTAATGATCACAAACTCCTTGTTTAACTCTACCAAGATCTTGCTTCGTTCTTCCTCAAAATCCCTTAACATTTCATCATTTTCATCTTTTGAGCTATTTGAGGATTCCATACATTTGGGCATTCCAATATTGAAGGAATGCAGATCGATTGAATTGTGGAGTCTAGAAGGCTCTACTATGATTTGTTCATTCTTCTAATGAAAATATTGCATAAGCTCTCTCATCTCATTCTCAAATGGTTTGGTCATTAGTTGGCATGATGATAGAGGTTGCTCAAAGGTACTGACATCATTATAGCTCTATCAAGAATCTTTGTGAGTCCTCCAAATCTGGTCATACGGATCATCAATAAGCTCGTGACTAGGCCCTGTGTTTTTCCTGAAGTAATCCACAGAACCTGAAACACAAAGAAATAAACTACCAAACACAGTAAAAAGAAACAAAAGAAAACTAAAACACCGGTCGGCACTAACAAAAACAAAAACACAACAATCCTAGCACACGAAATAAAAGACACTAACACGAACAAAAACAACGAAACTAGTAATAAAACAAATCTAACCACTACTACGCTCGCCGAACCCCGGCAGCACTGCCATTTGACTTGAACGTTTTTGTCTTTAGAAAATGTTCGTCAAAGATATTTGTAAAACCCCAAAATATGCTCAAAATGTGTAAAAATAAGTATATGGCAAGTCAGGTATCGTCCACAGGGATCGATCGGATAGCTAAGACCAAATTAAAATTCTCTAACACTAGATTTGCAATAAAAGTAAAATGTGATAAAATTAAAATATGTGATTGGTTTGGAAAATTGATTATCTAAGAGTTAAGCCCACTATTAAACTAATTAGACTAAGTTAAACTAAATGCAACTAAGTTAGCAAGAAATGTATGTGAAACGTATGATAGTAGAGACTAAGGAATCGATGGATCCAAAAAGTAAACAATGGGCATGCAACTCACTCACCTGAAGTCCATAAATCTTTTGCAACCAACCTAGGGTGTTTAGTATTGGTCATATATCTCTCATGGGTGACCAACCGAGGGTGTATAGTATTGGCATCACACTTGAGACTTTCCATGAATGCACATCCATCAATTATGGGACTAATCCCTTTAAAATGTAACCAACCTAGGGTGTATAGTGTTGATTCTTCACCTCTCATAAATGACCACTCTATGGTGTATAGTAACGGCACTCAATCAAGATTAGATAAACATTGAGATTAATAAGACCGAGTTTCACATAAGGGGTGTACCTATATTCAATCCTTCCATTTAATAGAGTTTTTTAAAAAACCAAGTAGGGTGTATACTAAGTTAAACAACTCAAATAAATCCCTCAATTAATTTGCAAAGAGAGTGGTGTACAATCAAAGGCAAAATAATATGAGAAAACAATTAATCCATTGAATGAAACATAAATGATTGATTAATAAGAAAATAAATGATTGATTAATCCATTGACTGAACTTATTTGAGTAACCAAACTTTAATTGAAATCTTTGTGAAGTGGGTAGGCACTCCAACTCCCATTTTACTTTGTGGTTGAATTTGTCCTTTAATGCATTTAATACTCACCTTGGGTTGGGTAGGCGCTTCCACTCCCAACTCATTGTAGAGGTTGAATTGTGATGTCTTTGTGAGTCAAGTAGGCACTCCAACTCTTGGTTCATATTAGGTATCAATTTATGTTTTTAACCATCCACACCTAAGCTGTTTTAACGAAACTCAATTGAATTGGAAGGGGTATGTTGTGAGCACTCCAATCCAACTTATCCCGGCTAGGTAAAAGGGGTGGATTGTGAGCACTCCAATCCAAGTCATCCAGGCTACCTTATATCTATCCCAAGCAAGAGTGAAAGGGGTGGATTGTGAGCACTCCAATCCAAGCCATCCTGGAAAATCAAGCTAGGAAGATTAGCCCTATATAGAAATTGAATCGGTCTTAAGAGACGGATTGCCCACTATTTGTGTATGAATTGCATTAATCCTACATTCATATCTCATTATCTTATCACTCCGCATTCTTGCTAATTGTTAGTTTAACTTTAGAGTAATTAACATAATTATAGTTTGCATTTTGATGTTAGTTTTCAAAACCCAACCTTTGATATTTACCTATTTTATGTTTTGTTTTAGTTTAGTATTAGTTAACTAGTTTTAGCCAATTGATCTCTCTTTCCTTGCGGAGGATACCCTTGCTTGTCGCTGTACTTGTTTTGAAAACTTTAGAGCACATTGCTAGAAGTTCTTATAAATATCTTTTGAATTCATGATTTGCTGACGACACAAAAAGCGTGTTCAGGGACTAACCCATGAAGTGCAGGTGAGACCCCTAAAATGACTAAGAGCTATGAACAAGCACACAAATTATACCCAAATTCGCCACAAACACCTTGCTTAAGATATCTCGCCAAGTTAATCAAAGCTCAAAATTTTTGGCAAAGTAGGAAATTTGAAAAAATTGACACGAAAAACGACTCAAGAACAACAAGACGACTCGAAAAGGCGTTTACACTCCAAACCAAAACCCAACATTGTCCTCAATGTTGAAGACAAGAGAGTCCTGCCTAGCAGTGTGCACCTAACTGACTCATAAACTCAACAACCTATGCACTAGTCACGCGCAATCAATGCCCAACAAAAATTAAAAGACTCAAACATGGTTCAATATAAAAATAAGGCAATCAAGCAATATGACATTTAAGCATAAGCACCTTATTTCATGTTTAACCACTATTAAGCATTTTCATTCAACCAAATTGATAGAATGGGGGAATGATGACCCCTAAACCGAATCTAACCATATGTTCAAAGACCTGTACAAAATGTGAGCAATAAAAACCACCCCCAAACCAAATGGGGCTATATATGAAATTAAACTTGTATACTCATATATGTATTCAGGGGAGCCTTTGGCTCATCCCATCATCTAAAAATAGATAAATCAATAATTGCAAAATTTAGGATCAAAATCTTATCAATATGCACCAAATATATCCATCTATATAAACAAGGTATATCCACACAAAATTGATAATCACATTATAAACTCATCCACACGAAAATGTTTTCAATATTCACATATATTAACAATAATTCCATGAATATAAAAGATAGGAAAAATTAAAATTCAAACATTGAGATTAAGAAATGAAACCGAGGTGTTTGTTTTCATGTAATCCAATATTGGATTAGGTTCTAGCTCGTTTTATGAGAACTCTTGGCTTGCTCGTCCATCCAAGACTTGTAAGTTGTCGGTGTGTCAATTCCAAGAGATAAAGAACCTAGATTTAAGCACAAAATTCTAACAAAAACATATCAACCACACATATATATATATCTCAAATATCCTCAAAATGAACCAAGCTCCAAAATCCCAAAAATACTCAAACTAACATCATCCACCAAAAGTTATAAAATCAATGAAAGTAAGACTAAAAGTGCAGAAAATAAACTAATAAAGAAAGTGTTCACTAATCAAAAGGAAATGGCAAGTAAAGAAAGATAAGGTGAAGTGTCTGCTGGATAGAGATTCACCATCCTAGAAATCAGAGTCTGCCATGGCACCTTGTAGTCACCACTAGCAGCCTTAGGAGTTGGGGCTGGGTCCCCGGGAGCATAATCCATCTGCTCTTGATTGAACTCCATCTGATCATCAACATCTTCATGTGCATGCCTGCTTGTACCTGCTTCAACTCTGTTCTTTTTCCTTTCTATTTTCCTCCTCTGGCTGGTGAGGTCCCTCTATGTATGTAATGTCTCCCAGATGAGAATCCTTATGTCTCCCTGGTGTGATTCGAGGGGATCATCTCTGAAGTCAACTCCTGCTTGCCTACAGAACTCCTTGATCTGGCATGGAAACATGAGTAACTGGTTCTCTTTTTCCATACGTTCCACCATGAGGATGTCAGAGTGAGCTAGGAAACCGACATCAATCCAACTACCACACTGGATGCAGTGGAGAATAATGGCCACATCGTAAGCAACTGATGTCCTATGGTCATGTGGCCTCAAGAAGTGAGCAACGAAGATATGCCAGAGCCCCAACTAAAACTGCAAGTTTGTGTTTTTGAGACGGTAGCTTGGGGCAACCCAAAAAGTCATAGGCTCAATTACTAGGGCATTGGATAGGTCCACATTCTGTCTGGCATGAAGCTCATGCCAAGTGACACCCCCACTGATATTGTTTTCTGGAACATTGTCTAGGCCTCTCGATTCTAAAGTACCGATTGATCTCGGCATGGGTAATATTGACTTCCTTCCACGAACCATCGCTGGACGACGGTTCTTGAAATCATCGGGGACCATCCCCGTATAAAAATCCTCTACCACATGTCTATAGTATGCAGAAAGGGAGCGTGTGTATGTCTCCCATCCCATTGTACCTATCATTTGAGGGATATCCATATCATCCAGCTCGTCTATCGCTATTCCTCTTTCTTTTATTATCTTTCACCCACTGAATCTCTCCAACAGACTATTGAAATCTTTGTGCAAGGTACATGGTGGTGGTAACTCAATGTTTGACTTTTTCTTGCGTGATCCCGAGCCTAGGCCAAACTTATTTGCAAGAGATTTGGATCTGCTTGCCTTCTACAAGAGAAAACAACTTATTTCAAGGATGGATGGATTCAAGATGTAAGCAAGTGAAAACATAAAGAGTGAGTGAATCAAGTAAGAAATTTGGTCAAAATGTATGCAGTGAGCGGGTATATCTACATGGGTATTAACTCACGTAAGGACACCCGCGCAGTTGCCCAGAAAATTTACGAATTATCATGCGTAAAGATCACTTCTACATGCCAAAATTTTGATTTCTAGTGTACATCCATATAGATTATCACTCACATGCACGCCTTACCCTATTCTATCATCAATTAAACCACCATTCATCAACCAATTTGTCAAGTAATACAATTTCAACTCGTGAACCCTAGAATTTTGAATTTATGCATAAACATGAGTAATTTTCACTATAAAACATACCAATACACAAAAACATGCATTAGATAATCAAACCCAACATATAATCATCAAGAATTGAACACAAGATGGCAAAAATTCTTGGGTTTATCCAAAAAGACAAGTTCATGCATGTAGAGAATTGTGTAGAGAGAAGAGGTTTTGAATCAATACTTGAAGCAATTTAAATAAGATTTCAGTGAAAAATTCATACTTTTTTGCCTGATTATCACTCTTACATGGGGAAGAAACAAGAAACTACCATGAGAGGGAAATAAGGGAAATTTTCGGTTTGAAAGTATATGTGGTGGAGCCCTACGAAAGTGAAAGCATATATATACGCTTGCCTTGTGCTCTGGTATTTCCTGATATGCGCGGGTACTCACCCACGCAGTTGTACTCACACACATTCACTTGTACTCGCACACATTCACTCGCACACATTCACATTCACTGGTGGCCACCACACGTGTAGCTTATTTATGTTTTTTCAGCCATGTCATTGTTAGGTTCTTGAGTCTTGTGTTGTCATTATTCTATATCAAAATGAAATTTTCTTTGTATTGATTGGTTGTTTAGGATTTTTGGATAATCAAGCTTCAAGAAGATTGGACAACTTTAAAGCAAAGTGATGGCTTCAAGAGGGACAAAGCTAAATTGCTTAGCAAAAGGTATATCAAGATATCCTTCCTTTTGCAAGGCTAAGGCACACACATACATTGCATTCATATGTGTCCCTGCATAGTTGTGCATAATTTGATCTAGCACAATACACACATTTATACTTGTATGCACATGCATTAGACTTAATATTGACAATTTCATAAATTGCATGTTCTAAGACTAGTTTTTAGAAAATAGCATACTTGTGTGTTCTTGTGTTTATTTGTTTTTGTTTTTATGTTATTGAACTTGATTTTGAGCTTATATAATTCCTCTTTAAATTCCAATTAAATTTGTTACTCATTCATTGAGTTTGAAGTTCAAATTAGGTAGTTAAGAAACTTTCCGTGATTTTATCATTTATGGTTTTCATCCTTGTTTTCCATGATGAATTCTATATTTTTTGGAAAAGGTTTCTTGATACTTTTTGTGCGTGAGGGTGTCCCAGTTTTTAATCCAAAAATGGATTCAAAATTCGGAGTTCAAAGGCCAAAGATATGGCTGAAGGAAAAAGAGTGTGCAAGAGGGATGAGAGGTGCCAAGCACCTCCTTCCCGTGGAGCCGCGTGGCCTCCACAGGAAGGGAGTGCTGCTGGTCCCTTGGAGCCCACGTGCCTCCACGGGAATCCAGCACGGCAGCATCCCATTGATTTTTTTAATTCTTCTTGTTTCCCTCCTTTAAAAACTCCATTTCCCTCTCACTTTCATTTCAAGAAAGAAAACTCAAAAACTTGTGCAGAATTTTTTCTCTCAAACTTTCTCAACTTCCAAACACCATAACTCAATCACACGAACTTCGTTTTGAGTGATTCAAGTTTGAGAATCTTTGTCTACCAGTCCTCTATCATTTCCACAAGATTTTGGAGTCATTTAATTAAAGTTTCTACAATTTCATGACAGCACAGTTTTTCTTCAAGGTATTGATTTCTATTTTGTTCTTGATCTTCAAGTCTTCAATTGCCTTGGGTTTTCTTCTCATATATATGTATGTTTGATGTGTTATTATTGATTAGTTAAAGATCTCTAATATAGCTCGTTTGAGCTTCAATTGATTAACATGTTGAGTTAGGTTTTTTTTTACAAATCTATGTTTTCACATGTTTGAGATGTTGTATTGTGCTAGCTTCAAATTTATGACTATCTTGTGTGTTTATTGACTTGATTTTTTTGACTGATAGTCTTTTCATATGCTAGGTCTTTTTTAATTGAAGAGTAATTGAAATAGCATATATGATTGATGATTTAGAGCTTTTTTGAAGTTAATTGATTATCTTGAGAATCTTAGCTCTAGTATTTTGCTAGAGATGTATATTTGATTTTATCAAATTAATTCTAGCATTTTTTTGTGATTGAACATAATCTAGACTTTTGTGTGTGTTAGGTGTTTTCACATACTCTAGGTTCTTTATTCATGATATAAGTTCTAGATATAATTGATTTGTGCTTTTGATGACAAATATCTAGTTCTTCATGTTTTGTGTCTAATCCACACATTTCATATGTACATGCATCATTGAATGTGATTGCATTGTTTTTAGGATTATAAACTAGAATACATATGGCATGTACTTAATTGTTCACTTCTAGTTTCCATAGGATATATTGGTCATATATACTATGTTGTATGTGTTTGCATCATTTGCATTCACTTAGATCACATGCCTTGTGAAAGGTTGGAAGTGACATTTCATAAAGTGAATCTTTGATTTGTGCATGGAAGTCACATTTGGAGAGGGAATCTTCAAATTGTGCATTGGAAGTCTCATGTCTTACAGCGAGTCTTTGACTTGAGCATTGTAAATCACACTTGGAGAATGAATCTTCATGTTGTGCATTGGAAGTCACATTTCTTAGAGTGAATCTTTGATTTGTGCATTGGAAGTCACACTTAGAGAGTGAATCTTCATGTTGTGCATTGGAAGTCACATTCCTTAGAGTGATTCTTTCGATTGTGCATTATTTGAAGAGTGAATCTTCAATTTGTGCAAGGTGGCATCATATTCATTGTGTAGGGTTAAAGGGTAGGTTTCTAGGAGAATTGGTCACTTGAGAGATTGTATCTTTTTATCTTACTAGTGGATTTGTTTGCCAGAGGTTGTGGAATCAACTCGTGGATGTTTCTTCTTACGAGGCTTTACCACGGAAAAATCATGTGTTGATTTTCTCCATCCTTATCTCCTTATATTTGTGTATGTGTTGATATATATATATATATATATATATATATATCTTAGTTGATATCTTTGTAAGTGATAATCATATCATATCAACTTTGTTTGTGTTGGAGCTTTATGAATTAAAGCCAAGTGAATATTTGTGTTTGTATCATTTACAAGTTAATGATTATCATTGACCTTGTTTGAATAAGCATATCTTTAATATGAATTGATATTGCTTGTGATGGTTTTGAAGTGTGATACAAGCAACTTGGAGGGACAAACTTTTGTTTGTTTCAAGGGAGTGAAAAATGTGTACTAACCTATGCACTCCCTCTAAGATAGCTTAAAGGCAAATTAACCGTGTTTGCATTTTTCAGTCATCAGCACTGTTACAAATCCTTGCCAATGACAAATTAACTGGTGATAACTACACTAAATGGAAATATAACATAAATGCTATCTTGGTCACAAAAGACCTAAAGTTTGTGCTTACTGAGGAATGTTATCCAGCACCTATTGCCCATTCCACATGAATTGTTCGTGAGGCATATGAAAAATGGGTCTCATCACTTGAGAAAGCCCGAACATATCTGTTTTCCAGTATGACAGACTATGCTTGTCACTAATCGTGAAGCAATGGGTACTGCATTTAAAATAATGGAGTCATTGCAGGCAAAGTTCGGGCAGCCTTTTGAGCAAAAGTGGCACGAAGTTGTTTGTTCCCCAATGCTTGCTCGGATGAAAGATGGCGCATCTGTTCGGGAACATGTCCTCAACACGGTAGAGATCAATGGCAGGGCCATTGATGAACCTAGTCAGGTGGGCATCATACTGACGACTCTTCTGAAGAGTTTCGATCAGTTCAAGAGTAACTATGAGACTGAACCTTAGAGCTAAGGTTCAGTCTCATTCAGTTGCTCAATGAGCTCACTATTTTTGAGTCATGGACTAAGGACAACAAAAGTAAGACCGGTGAGGCAAATATTACCAAACCATCTTCCTCTAGAAATAAAAAGAGGAAGAGGTCTGCTGGGAAGGCAAATGGTAAGCTCAAGCCCAAGAAAGCCAAAGGCAAGAAGAAGGGCACCCCTACCGACCAATGTAAAGGAAAATGTTTCCATTGTGACAAGGTTGGACATTGGAAGAGAAACTGACATTGGAAGAGGAACTGTCCTCAATATCTAGACGAGGTTGCCAAGAAGAAGAAAATGAAAGGTAAATATGATTTACTTGTTCTTGAGTCGTGTTTAGTGGAAGATGATTCTTCACCCTAGATAGTTGATTCGGTGCCACTAACCGTGTTTGTTCTTCTATACAGTGGACTGATTCTTAGACACAGCTTAAGGAGGGAGCCTTCTCTATGAGTGTTGGGTAGGGGGATGTTGTGTCAACAAGAGCAGTGGGTGTAGTTAGACTACATTTTGGAAATTGTTTTATTGTTTTGAACAATGTATTTTTTATTCCTAGATTCATAAGAAATTTGATTTCTGTTTCAAAGTTGTTAGAACAATTATATTCTGTTTCTTTTAATAATAAGTCTGTTATTATTGCAACGAATGGTTTGAATATATTTTCAGGATTAAACAAAAACAATTTGTTTGTTTTAAGGCCATTAATACATACAACACTGCTGAATGTTGAAAAGTTTAAAGTTGAAAAACCAAAAACAAAACGACAAAAGATTTCTCAAGAAAATGAAACGTATCTGTGGCATCTAAGACTTGGCTATATTAACCTTGACAGGATAGATATACTAGTTAAAAGCGAACCTTTAAGTGAGTTAAAGGTTGACACCTTACCTGTCCGTGAATCCTGTCTAGAAGGTAAAATGACGAAGAGACCTTTTACTGGAAAAAGGGCTTAGAGCTAAAGTACCACTAGAGCTTATACATTCAGACGTCTATGGACCGATGAATGTTAAAGCAAGGGGTGTCTATGAGTATTATGTCACCTTTATAGATGACTACTCTAGATACAGATATATCTACCCAATGCAACGGAAGTCGAAAACTTTTGAAAAGTTCAAAGAGTTCCGAGCTGAAGTTGAGAATTAGTTAGAGGTAAGTACCTTGACCTAGAGTTTAAATACTTTATGGTCGAGCATGGGATAATGTCCCAACTCACAGCTTCTGGAACACCACAACAGAATGGTGTTGCGGAGAGGAGAAATAGAACCCTTATGGAAATGATGAGATCTGTGATTAGTTTTTCATCGTTGCCAAATTCTTTTTGGGGATACTGAGTTACAAACCACGGACCTACATTTTGAATGTAGTCCCATCCAAATCTGTTCCTAAGACTCCCTTAGAGTTGTGGAATGGTCGTAAGGCTAGTTTGCTACATTTCCTCATATGAGGATGTCCACCACATGTGCTAAAGAACAGAAGTGGAAAGCTAGACCCAAAGTCTATGGTCTGCTTGTTTGTAGGATATTCCATGGAGACCAGAGGTGGATACTTCTATAGTCCTGAAGAGAACAAAATGTTTGTATCGACAAATGCAACATTTCTTGAGGATAGCTATATTAGTGATCATAAACCTCGTAGCAAGATTGTATTGGATGAAATCGAGCCTGGTATGACTAGTGCTCAGTCAATAAGAGTTGTTGATCCATTGACATCTACTAGTCGGATGATTCCTAGTAAGGATACACTACCATCTAGACGTAGTAGGAGGTTTGTGAGATAACCTGAATGCTATTTGGGTATAGGTGAGGGACGAGATGTCGTCTCTAAGCCATGAATGCAATGGAAGAGTGTTGATGATCCATTGACATTTAAGAATGCAATGGAAGATCCTGACAAAGAGGAATGGCTTAAAGCCGTGAATCTTGATATGGAGTCCATGTACTCTAACTCAGTCTGGGAACTTATAGACTTACCGAATGGGGTAAAACCCATAGGGTGTAAGTGGATCTATAAGAGAAAGAGAGGAGTAGATGGGAAGGTAGAGACCTTCAAGGTAAGACTAGTGGCCAACAGTTATACCAAGAAAGAGAGGGTCGATTATGAAGAGACCTTCTCGCTAGCAGCCTTGTTTAAGTATATTAGGATTCTCTTATCCATTGCTGCCTATTTCGATTATGAAATTTGGCATATGGACGTCAAGACTGCATTCTTGAATGGCAATCTTGATGAGAGCATCTACATGATGCAACCAGAGGGATTTGTGTCACCAGATCAAGGGTAAAAGGTTTGCAAGTTGCAAAGGTCCATTTATGGACTGAAGCAAGCATCAAGATCTTGAACATAAGGTTTGATGATGTGATCAAAACCTATGGCTTTGAGGAAAATGTTGATGAGCCTTGTGTCTACAAGCGCATCGTTGACAAGAAAGTACTTTTCTTAATTAATTGGGTTGCATAGAGTTGTTGTACATTATTATGCACTTATCTTGCAAATAGTTCTCTTTGCTAAAGTGACCAAATTGGGGAGCTCTCCTTTGTCTATCTCATGAAAAAAAGGGGGAGTAGTGTTGGTAGCTATGAGTGTTGCATATTAGGGTAGATCGTCTTGTTGAGGGGGAGTAACCCATTTACAGGGAGCTCTTGCATTTGCATTGCTTGTTGCATGTTGCATATTTTCTTGTATTATGCAAATTGTTTTTATTTATTGTCTCTCTTGATCACCTCACATACACTTGTCTTGGAAAGTGTAGTATCATTATTTTGTAGGGATGGCTATTCTACAAGAGCTTGAAGAATTGAAGACCTAGTATCTAGGGATTTCTTTGTAATGTAGAATATCTTTTGTTGACCTCTTGTTTTACTTTTTGTTTTGTGAGGATGATTTGTGAGTGGTGGTTTTGTCATGAAATAGCCAAAAGGGGAGATTGTAAGCTCCTCAATTTTTGATTGGCTTATTTCGTTGACAAACCACATGGGTATCATTGTTTGTGAACAAGCTTTGATGACATCTGATCGTGCCTAAATTGTTGTATATTTCGGCTCTCATTCCTATTAATTTGTCTCGTTCTTATGTGTATTTTCTATATATTTTATGTCTAATAGGCTCGTTTGTGCTAATTACAGGCAATAGATGTAATTCTGGTGTTAGAAGCTAATTGCAGTGGTTCCGGCAGAAAAAGGGCAAAAGTAAAGACAAAGGCTCATAAGCAGCTCTACAGTGCGGGTCAAGTGAGGGATCGCAACCGCACTCCAACCGCACTCCTTCTCACAGCTAGAACCTGAATCATGAAGGAAAGATAAGTACGGGTAAAGTGCGGGTCATCCAACCGCACTCCACCCGTACTATTGCTCAAGACAGAGGAGCTGATTTGTACCTGACACTAAAGTGCGGGTAAAGTGCGGGTAATCCAACCGCACTCCACCCGCACTATTGCTCAAGACAGAGGAGCTGATTTGCACCTGACACTAAAGTACAGGTAAAGTGTGGAAAATCCAACCGCATTCCACCCGCACTATTGCTCAAGACAGAGGAGTGGATTTACACCAGACGCCAGAGTGAGAGTACAGTATGGATAAAGTGCGGGTAATCCAACCGCACTCCACCCGCACTATTGCCCAGATCAGAGAACTGAAGATGAAGAAAACCCATATAGTGTGGGTACAGTACGGGTAATTCACCCGCACTCCACCCGCACTCTGCGCGCGACAGTTTCTAGTTTCAAGCTTAAGTGACCTATTTTTCCATCCTCTATAAATAGAAAAGGATGGGAAAGAACCAAAAGATCACCATATCTCCCAACACTTGTATTCTAAGCTAGTAACACATCTCCCTATCATCCAAACCATCTCCACTCAATCAAAGGCAACTAAGAGACTTGGATTCAAGCTTCAAGGAAGGAGATCAATCTTCAAGGGTTATCTCTCTACTCTCTCTTAGTTTATTGGTTTGTAATAGAACATGAGTAGCTAAAATACCCCACTATGGGGTTGATTTTATTTGTATGATGGATATTTGGGCTTTGTAAATAAACTCTATGTGTTATATTTATTCTATCTCTATATTTCATTCCATTGCTTGAATTGATTTCCATTATTGATTTGCTTGGATACACCCTCTTTGCATGATTGATTCGGATTACTTAAGTAGGCAATTAGGTTGTCAAATGCTCAATTGAATGGAAGGATTTTCGAAAATCCGGCTCTACAACCATGCCGTTAATCTAATCTTGAATTAGTGGCTTTCACTATAAATCCTAGGTTAGCCACTTGTGAGAGAATTAGAAGCCTCCATTATACACCCTAGGTTGGCTACTTTAGTGATTCTACGAGAACTAACCTTCGAGTAGAATTCGGTTGATAACCTAAAGCCTCATCCAATCTCAAATGGGTGGCCTTCACTATACATCCTAGGTCGGCCACTTCTGAGGGAATTGGAAGCCATCACTATACATCCTAGGATGGCTACATAAGTAATAGGTTGAGCCATAGCTAGATAGATGAGCATTCATGGAACAAGTCCCAATTGAGTAACTAGCCGCTGTTGGTTGCTTAGGACAGATTAATCTCTAGTAGGAGGTCTTCGCTATACACCCTAGGTTGACCTCTTGCTATAGATATATACCAACACTATACACCCTAGGTTGGTTACATTTTTCTAAACGTGCTTAATTGAGAGTTTGTTGCAATTGCCCCAATATTCACTTACGATTACATCAACTCCGTAGTTCCATCATCATTCATTCATCACTCCATTGTCATCCCATTTTATTTGCTTTCATAGTTTAGTTTATATTGTATCTTCATTCACCATCACTTTACTTTTATGCATACTAGTTATATTAATCCTAATCTTATCACCGCTACCCCGATCTCAGTGGACGACACCCGTGCTTACCGCTTTACTTGTATTTCTACTTGTGAATGCATCGCATAGGTTTTATAAATTGTTTTGACTGACGGTTTTCTGACGGCAAAAACCTTCTCATCAACATCCTCAAGCTCAAGAGCACTTCAAAGGTATATCTCTTGCTTAACTCTCTTTGAAGAGACTAGTAGCACACACACACTTCTCATGCATGCCCTAGACTTTTTACTTTTGTGCTCACTACATGTGTGCATTCTCTACACTTCACACATGCACCACCTTGTTACATTTCGTGTTTGCATGTGATTGTTGTGACAGTGAGTTGGTCATTATGCGCGGGTTTATACCCGCGCAGTGACCAGTGCACTCGACCTGGTGGGAGTTTGATCCCCGGTCCGCTGGTAACTTCGCTGGTTAAACCAGTAAAGTCTTGTTGTGCCCCGGTCCTTGAGAGGGTGCATACCTGCGTAGTAAGGGTGAAGTTTTTTTTTCATCCCTAGTTCGCAGGTGTTGATCGGGCCAAATATGTAGTATATTTAGGCCCTCAGATCCTTACCTTATGTTTTGTTTTCGTGCGCTTTTGTATCTCTTATGGGTTGTTTTGTGCTTATTTGTAGGAAATGATGTAAAGGCAGGTTTGGAAGCATATTGCGGTGATTCTGGCAGAAAAAAGGTGAAAGTAAAGGCAAAAGAGTACAAACAGCTCTACAGTGCGGGTCCAGTGTGGGTCAGCACCGCACTCCGACCGCACTCCAGCCGCACTCATGTTCATAGCCGGGGTAGGATGTAAGTAATGAGATTAAGTGCGGGTACAGTGCCGGTCATCCAACCGCACTCCACCCGTACCGTTGCCAAACCAGAGAAGCTGATGTTGCACCAGACGATAAAGTGCGGGTACTGTGCGGGTCATCCAACCGCACTCTAACCGCACTAATGCCAAACCAGAGAAGTTGAAGCTGCACCTGACATTAGAGTGCGGGTACAGTGCGGGTCATCAAACCGCACTCCACCCGCACTTGCACCAAGAAAAGAAGAGCAGAATTGCACCTGACGTTAGAGTGCGGGTATTGTGAGGGTCATCAAACCGCACTCCACCTGCACTTGCACCAAGAACAGAAGAGCAGAATTGTACCTGACATTAGAGTGCGGGTACTGTGCGGGTCATTAAACCGCACTCCACCCACTGTTGCACCAAGAACAGAAGGTAGATTTTGCACCTGACAGGGAAGTGCGATTCAAGTGCGATCACAGTGCGATTCCAAGAGCAGGTCAAGTGCGGGTAATTCAACCGCACTCCACCTGCACTAATGCCCTGATCCGAGAACTGAAGTTGCAGACAACCAATACAGTGCGGGTACAGTGCGGGTAAATCACCCGCACTCCACCCGCACTCCACGCGCGCCAGTTTGATTTTCAAAGCTTAAGTGACCTATTTTTGTATCTTGTATAAATAGAAAAGTTTAGAAACATTTTAGGGAGCTTTTTGACTCCGTTTTGCAGAGGTTAAACACTTTTAGATCTAGAATCTCTCTCTTTCTCTCTCATCCTTACATTCTCTACTCAACTTCAAGGAAGTTAGGAGATTGGAGCCACTTCAAGGAAGGAGATGTTCTCCAAGGGTTATTTCTATTTCCTCTCTCTTAGTTTCCTAGTTGTAATGAGTAGCTAAATCCCCTCTAAGGGATTCATGGAGTAGTTAGTTAAATATTGGGCTTGTACATAAACTTGATATTATATTGATATTCATGTCTATCTTCCATTGATCTATTCTTATTGTGAATGTTTATCATTGATTTCTTGTGTAGATACATCCTCTTTGCAAGATGTCTTTGTATTATGTATGAGTATTGCATCTAGATATACATCCTATTTAGTTGTTTAATGCTGTAAAGAATGGATGGAAAACCTGAATTCTGACTCTTAAACCGCGGTTTTAATCTAACCTCAATCGATTTTCCGGCACTATACATCCTAGGTCAGAACCCATGAGAGAGTTAGAAGTCATCACTGTACATCCTAGGGTGACTATTTGTAATCGGTTGAGTCATTTTTAGGTAGACGAGCTTCATTTCTAGAATCCGATAAGCAACCAACTCTATACATCCTAGGTTGGTAGTTTACTACGGATTAATCCCTAATAGGTGGTCCGCACTATACATCCTAGGTTGGCCACCTTCTAGGGATAAATAACCGACTCTATACATCCTAGGTCGGTTACCTTGAATAGCCGTGCTTTTGACAAGTTTGTTGCATTGCCCATTATTTACTTTCGTATCCATTAACTCCTTAGTTTCCATCATCTATATATATCCCTCATTCCATTTCCCCCTTCATTTAGTTTGCATAATTAATTTAGTGTTATTTTTAGTGTAATTCACCACCTACATTTTCACCAACTCATGTTTCGATATTATATATATACATATCATTACGTTAGCAATAACTAATTTAGCTAACTCCGCTCCCTGTGGATGACACCCCACTTGCCACTGTATCTATTTTTTCAAACTAATTTAGGCTTGTGAGGTTTTATCAAATATTGTTGACGGATTGATCTTTTTAAAACGACACTAAGAAAATTGTTCTGTCAAATGGCGCCGCTGCCGGGGAGCGGCATGTTTAGTTTAATAAGTTTTGCATAAGTAAAGTTATAGTTACTTATTTTCCTGATACTTCTTTGTTTGTATATTTTTACGTTGTGCGGTAGTTTTTGTTTCTTGATATCCTAGGTTTATGGATACCCTCTGGAAATATTCAGGATCCGAGTACGAACTCAGTATTGACCCATATAACCAAGACTGGGGATGTGATCAAGATTTCCAGGAGGGATGCAATGTGGGTGAAGAGTTTTCGACCGAAGAGAGACTAGCATTTTCGCTAAAGGACTACTTACAAGAGAATGAAGAGACCACATTAGTAGAGCAGTGAACAGAAGAAATTGTGCAAGCGACACAGATTCCAGAAGACATTAATGCAAGTTAGCTGAATATGGGAACGTTTGATGGATGGATAGAAGAGTTCATGCAGTCAGCCAACCAGGATACGCAAGAGGTCCATATGCTACAACAGGCACATTTAGAGAGTTGGCAGACATACATGAGAAAAATGATAGGCAATCAAACGAGATGGATGCATCTATTCACAGGATCGAGTTCCAAATAGGTCAGTTGGCTGAATTATTACAAGAAAGAGAAAAAGGGAAATTCCTAAGTCTACCGGAACAGGCTAGTGCATGGACAGTCCTCAGAAGCAGAAGGGTTTTGAAAGGAAAGGATAAGGACACCGCCACAGAAGAAGAAGATGAGGTGGTTCATACGGAGGTGAAGAATGAGAAAGAGTTAGAAAAGGAGAAAAATGTCCAGTTAGCAGACCCAGAACCAAGACCTCAGCTCCATAAGTCACCCAACCCTTATGTACCGCCTATACCATTCCTAGGGAGGCTGAAAAACTCTAAGTTGGAGAAATCACATCAGGAAATCTATGATCTCCTTTCCAAGGTAACCGTCAACTTACCACTCTTAGATGCCATTGAGAAAATGCCGGCTTATGGTAAATTTTTCAAAGACTTGAGTAAGGATAAAGAGCGGTTTAGGCCGAAACAACAGGAGCGTCTAAATGAGAATGTCAGTGCAGTAATTTAATGGTCATTGCCCTAGAAAATGAAAGACCCAGGGAGTTTTATAATTGACATTACGATTGGCGGGTCAAATCGAGAAAGAGCGATGTTGGACTCAGGAGCAAGCATTAACCTCATGCCGTTCTCGGTCTATAAGAAGCTGGGTTTGAATGACCTCAGAAAAACCACGATGTCTCTTGTCTTAGCAGATGCTTCTGTAAGAAGCCCTAAGGGCATTGTCGAAGATGTGTTAATACAGATAGAAAAGTTAATCATACCTGCTGACTTCGTGGTAATCGACATGGATGAAGGAAGAGACGAAAGAGATGTGAAGCTACTTTTAGGTAGACCTTTCATGGCAACCGCTAGGGTAGTGATTAATATGCATGCAGGGAAGCTGACCATGAAGGTGGTAGATGAAACTGTGGAGTTCAACATTTTTGACTCTTTATCATACCCAGTGGGTTCCCATGACTGTAACACTGTGGATTTCTTAGAGGAGGAGTTGGATATAACTGTTGAAGAGGAATTTGAAAGAGAATGAAATGCAGATGACCTAGTACCATTAGAAGAACTTCCTTAAAGAGTTGAGTTGAAAGCACTCATGTCGAACTTGAAGTATGTGTTTCTTGACAAAGAAAGGTTGAACCCAGTGATCATTTCCGCTAACTTGGCGGCAAGTCAAGAAGATGAACTACTTGGAGTTTTGAAAGAGTACAGAGAAGCCATTGGTTGGTTTATAGATGACATTAAAGGAATAGGTCCTACCATGTGTATGCACAAGATTTTGCTAGAAGAAAACGCCAAACCGACACGGGAGGCACAAAGGAGGCTGAATCCGATCATGCAAGAGGTAGTAAAAAATGAGATATTGAAGCTTCTTGATGCAGGGATTATCTACCCCATATCAGATAGTAGATGGGTTAGTCCCATTCATGTCGTCCCAAAGAAATCCAAAGTTACAGTAGTGAAGAATGAGAGGAGTGAGTTAGTAGCACAAAGGCTCCAGACAGGGTGGCGCGTTTGTGTAGACTACCGAAAGTTAAATGCGGTCACCAAGAAAGACCATTTTCCCTTACCTTTCATCGATCAAGTCCTAGAGCAGTTGGTAGGGCATCAGTTCTACTGCTTTCTAGACGGGTATTCTAGGTACAATCAGATAGTTATTGCTCTAGAAGACCAAGAGAATACCACTTTTACCTGTCCCTATGGAACTTATGCCTTCCGAAGAATGCCCTTTGGCCTTTGCAATGCCCCAGGTACGTTTCAAAGGTGTATGGTTTCATTGTTTTCGGATATGGTGGGAGAGATTATTAAAGTCTTCATGGACGACTTCTCAGTATTCGGGGACTCGTTCAAGTTGTGCCTTGATAACTTATCATTAGTGCTACAAAGATGTATGAAAAACAACTTGGTTTTGAACTGGGAGAAATGCCATTTCATGGTGCAACACGGGATTGTCTTGGGTCACATAATATCTGAAAAAAGGGATTGAAGTAGACATGGCAAAGGTTGAAGTGATCAAGAGTTTGCCACCTCCTTGCAATGTCAAAGACATCCGGTCATTTCTTGGTCATGCGGGTTTCTACAGGAGATTCATCAAGGATTTTTCAAAGATCTCCAGACCACTATGCTTGTTGCTACAAAAGGACAAAGATTTTGTGTTTAGTTCAGAATGTGTGGTGGCGTTTGAATCTTTAAAAGAGGCCTTGACCTCCTCTCCAGTAATTGCGCCACCAGTTTGGGATTTACCATTTGAAATAATGTGTGATGCTTCTAACTTTGCTATAGGTGCAGTTTTGGGTCAAAGGGTTGGCAAAGACCCATATGTCATATATTACTCATCCCGGATTTTGAATGACGCGCAGATGAATTATTCGACAACAGAGAAGGAATTATTGGCGGTCATTTTTGCTCTTGAGAAATTCAGGCAGTGCTTGGTAGGTGCCAAGGTTGTGGTATACTCAGACCATGCGGCTTTGTGATATCTGCTCCAAAAGAAGGATGCAAAGCCCAGGCTGATTAGGTAGGTGTTGCTGTTACAAGAGTTTGATTTAGAAATTCGGGACAAGAAGGGGTGCGAGAATATGGTCGCAGATCATCTTAGCAGGATAGTTCATGAGAGTCAAATAGATGGGGACGAGATTCCGTTGAGAGAAAATTTCCCTGACGAACATCTGTGGGCTGTACAGGATAAGGAACCTTGGTATGCAAATCTGGCAAACTATCTGACACATGGGGTTTTCCCCCCTGAGCTAGATTGGCAGGGTAAGAAAAGGTTTGCTAAGAGATCAAGGGAATACTTCTTGGATGAGCCTTACCTTTTCAAACATGGGGCAGATCAGGAAATTAGGAGGTGTGTGCCAGAAGATGACCAATATGATGTGTTGCGATTCTGCCATGACTTGCAGTGTGGAGGCCATTTCAGGGCACGGAAGACAACACTGAAGGTGCTGCAATAAGGTTTCTTCTGGGTATCACTGTTTAAAGATGCTTATCAATTTTGTGTGGCATGTGATAGATGCCAGCGCATAGGGAACATTGGTAAACGGAATGAGATGCCACAAACTGGAATTTTGGTGGTTGAAGTAATCGACACTTGGGGTCTTGATTTTATGGGACCGTTCCCACCTTCTTGTGGGAACAGCTATATTTTAGTGGGGCTTGACTATGTTTCCAAATGGGTTGAGGCAGTTGCCACAAAGACCAATGACAGTAATGTGGTGGTTAAATTCGTAAAGGAACATATCCTGACCCGATTTGGGATCCCTAGGGTGATCATTAGTGACGGCGGGAGCCATTTCTGTAACAAAGTCCTAGGAAATCTATTGAAGAAGTATGGAGTGCGTCACAAGGTGGCCACACCATACCACCCTCAGACATCAGGACATGTTGAAGTAAGTAACAGGCACATCAAGCAGATTCTGGAGAAGACACTCTCCTCCACTAGGAAGGATTGAACATTAAAACTATCTGACGCCTTATGGGCGTACCGAACGGCTTTCAAAACTCCTATTGGGATGAGCCCGTATAGGTTGGTTTTTGGTAAGGCTTGTCACCTTCCGGTAGAACTAGAACATAAAGCTTGGTGGGCAATCAAGAAGTTGAATTGAGAGTATGACAAAGCAGGTGAAGAAAGATGCAATCAGTTGAACGAGTTAGATGAGTTCAGATTGGAAGCCTATGAGAGTTCACGACTCTACAAAGAAAAAACAAAGGCTATTCATGACAAACGATTGGTAACAAAAGAGTTCCAACCGGGCATGCTGGTGTTACTTTATGAGTCTCGTTTGAAGTTGTTCCCTGGGAAGTTGAAATCAAGATGGTCAGGCCCACATCGCGTTATTAATGTCTCTCCTAATGGAGCTGTAGACATTCAGAATTTGAGGAACGATGGGATATTCAAGGTTAATAGGCATAGATTGAAACCGTATTTTGGACCAGAGACCTGCTGCAAGGGTGTTGGGTCCATGGAACTTTCTGAACCATAACACATCTATCATGTCTGAGCACCGGTGTGAGGCAGCCTGCTCAGGTCATCTTTAAACTTTTCACCTTCGGAGTTTTATTTCATTGAGTCTTATTTTTATTTTCTTTTCGCATTTGATATTCATTTGGTAGAGTTGTTGTGTGGTTTTAAGCTAGGTTGTGCATCTTTTGGGAAGCACACAACAACACGCATGGACATCGAACGATCTTCCTTCTAAAGGGAGTTTTCTACCTTCGATTTTGTACTTAAGCTTTCAATTAATGCGATTTAGTTTTTGTTATTTTGAATGAGCATGGTCGAATGTATGTCTAGATTCGGTTTGGGGGTGTTGAACCCTCATTCCGCCATTTATTGAGATTATGCTTGTTATTTCCAACAATGGGGACATTGTTGAGTTTTGGTTTGGGGGTGCACTACGCATACGCCTTGTACAGTTTAGTGTCCATTTTTTCAATTTTGTCGCTTGTCCATTTTTCAAACTATATCCAGTATGGGTATGATGCCTCTAGAGTGTGCTTTTGACGAGTTCCTTATATGTGCTTTGACCTTGTGATATAGTTTGGTGCCACTTGAGGTTTCGCTTGCACCATCATGGGTTCGTCCCACCCGTTGGTGTTAAGTATTAGGGACTCTTTGTTCCCATGTCTTGTTCTAATAGTGGAGATACCCGTGAGATCACAAACATAAGCATGAAGGTGCGTTTTTTGAGTGCATTATTGATTATTCTTAAACACGCCTCTCGTCATTTATGTCATGTGCCATAGGACTTGCATATAATTCTGTGAATTGCGTGATGGATGCTTTCATTCCCTTTTTAGATGGTTGTGGAAGTGATATTAGGGAATGTATGTGTATCGAATTACCTCTATAGCCTAAACACCATATACCATATTGTGTGCTCCAAAGCCAAGTTGAGACCAAACACTTACTCTTTCATTTGGTACCACATTCAACCATATACCCAGTAGCCCAAACACATGCCTACCCTTGTACTAATCATGTTAGGATAGGAAATGGTAGTGATGAAAAGGGTTAAAATGGTCCTAACGGGTAAAATGAAATAATTGTTGAAAATATGCAAGGAAAGGGGTAAGAACCTTAGTCATGTGCCCTAAATGCCTAAGAAAGGGAAATTGTAACAACCCAAATGGAGTACAACATTGTGATTGGGAAATTGTTAAAAGAAAAAAACAATTAAAAGAAAGATTGTACTTGAAGTGCCATAATGGGATTGTTTTATGCTAAAATCGCTCAAACGGAATGCAATGTTTCAGGCACAAATGTGGGTTAAATGGTTTCCTAGAGGGTTGCATTTAAGCGAGAAAAGAACATGGTGTGGTAGTAGGGATGTATTCTAGCATGATTGGTGAGTTTGAACTCCAAATGTCCATATTTTTGTGTAAACTCATTCAACCCCACAGCCACACTATAACCGGTTGAAAAGTCCTTTTTGATCCATGTAAGTCTAATTTGGGAATGTCGGTTGAAGCACGATCTTTCACATCCATGGCATGGTGACTCGTTCCTAGGATAGTTCATTGCTTAAATCTTATGCAGAATCTTCTTTGCATACTTGTTGTGTGGAACTTAGGACTCTTGAGGAAAGAAAAGAGAGAATCCATGTGAGTTTTAGAATTGAAGCGAATTATGCTCAAGGTATGGGAGTAAGTTGTCCTAATTCATGAATGCCTTTAGGTGTGGGATTCGTGTTCATACGAGCCTCCCTTGGGTGTCTCCAAATTTCTCTTGATCTTGTGCATATGTTTTTCTCCTCTCTATCACACCTATTTGTATCATATCACACATTGGACTTGCGGCATTGTTTAGATATTTTTTAGGTATCTAGAAATTAAATTCAGTTGGTGTCTTACTATTTCGATTAGATTTGCTCGAGGACGAGCAAAGGTTTGGTTTGGGGGTGTTTGATCGGGCCAAATATGTAGTATATTTAGGCCCTCAGATCCTTACCCTATGTTCTGTTTTCGTGCGTTTTTGTATCTCTTATGGTTTGTTTTGTGCTTATTTGTAGGAAATGATGCAGAGGCAGGTTTGGAAGCATATTGCGGTGATTCCTGCAGAAAAAGGGCGAAAGTAAAGGCAAAAGAGTACAAACAGCTCTACAGTGCGGGTCCAGTGCGGGTCGCAACCGCACTCCAACCGCACTCCAGCCGCACTCATGTTCATAGCCGGGGCAGGACGCAAGTAATGAGATTAAGTGCGGGTACAGTGCGGGTCATCCAACCCCACTCCACCCGCACCGTTGCCAAACCAGAGAAGCTGATGTTGCACCTGACGATAAAGTGCGGGTACTGTGCAGGTCATCCAACCGCACTCTAATCGCACTAATGCCAAACTAGAGAAGTTGAAGATGCACCTGACATTAGAGTGCGGGTACAGTGCGGGTCATCAAACCGCACTCCACCCGCACTTGCACCAAGAATAGAAGAGAAGAATTGCACCTGACGTTAGAGTGCGGGTACTGTGCGGGTCATCAAACCGCACTCCACCCGCACTTGCACCAAGAACAGAAGAGCAGAATCGTACCTGACATTAGAGTGCAGGTACTGTGTGGGTCATTAAACCGCACTCCACCCGCACTTGCACCAAGAACAGAAGGTAGATTTTGCACCTGACAGGGAAGTACGATTCAAGTGCGATCACAGTGCGATTCCAAGTGCGGGTCAAGTGCGGGTATTTCAACCGCACTCCACCCGCACTAATGCCCTGATCCTAGAACTGAAGTTGCAGACAACCCATACAGTGTTGGTACAGTGCGGGTAAATCACCCGCACTCCGCTCGCTCCAGTTTGATTTTCAAAGCTTAAGTGACCTATTTTTGTATCTTGTATAAATAGAAAAGTTTAGAAACGTTTTAGGGAGCTTTTTGACTCCGTTTTGCAGAGGTTAAACACTTTTAGATCTAGAATCTCTCTCTTTCTCTCTCATCCTTACATTCTCTACTCAACTTCAAGGAAGTTAGGAGATTGGAGCCACTTCAAGGAAGGAGATGTTCTCCAAGGGTTATTTCTATTTCCTCTCTCTTAGTTTCCTAGTTGTAATGAGTAGCTAAATCCCCTCTAAGGGGTTCATGGAGTAGTTAGTTAAATATTGGGCTTGTACATAAACTTGATATTATATTGATATTCATGTCTATCTTCCATTGATCTATGCTTATTGTGAATGTTTATCATTGATTTCTTGTGTAGATACATCCTCTTTGCAAGATGTCTTTGTATTATGTATGAGTATTGCATCTAGATATACATCCTATTTAGTTGTTTAATGCTCTAAAGAATGGACGGAAAGCCTGAATTCTGACTCTTAAACCGCGGCTTTAATCTAACCTCAATCGAGTTTCCGGCACTATACATCCTAGGTCAGAACCCATGAGAGAGTTAGAAGTCATCACTATACATCCTATGGTGACTATTTGTAATCGGTTGAGTCATTTTTAGGTAGATGAGCTTCATTTCTAGAATCCGATAAGCAACCAACTCTATACATCCTAGGTTGGTAGTTTACTACGGATTAATCCCTAATAGGTGGTCCGCACTATACATCCTAGGTTGGCCACCTTCTAGGGATAAATAACCGACTCTATACATCCTAGGTCGGTTACCTTGAATAGCCGTGCTTTTGACAAGTTTGTTGCATTGCCCAGTATTTACTTTCGTATCCATTAACTCCTTAGTTTCCATCATCTATATATATCCCTCATTCCATTTCCCCCTTCATTTAGTTTGCATAATTAATTTAGTGTTATTTTTAGTGTAATTCACCACCTACATTTTCACCAACTCATGTTTCGATATTATATATATACATATCATTACTTTAGCAATAACTAATTTAGCTAACTCCGCTCCCTGTGGACGACACCCCACTTGCCACTATATCTATGTTTTCAAACTAATTTAGGCTTGTGAGGTTTTATCAAATATTGTTGACGGATTGATCTTTTTAAAACGACACTATGAAAAACGTTCTGTCAGGTGTGTTCGATGGTCATGAACCAGCAAAACCCATATGCGCGGGTGAGTGTGTGGGTATGGACCCGCACACATTGACTCGCGCACTAAGTCTATTTTGCTTTGTCTTCTTGCAAACTTTTCCAAAGCGACGTAGCTTCTTTTTGACCACATATATATATATATATATATATGTCATCTTCTCTCCATTTTGTGCTAAGCAGTCCATAATTATTTCTTAGTTAGAGAAATTGATTTTCTAGAGAGAGAGACTCCCAAGAAGCCTTTTTTACTCAACCAAACTTATACCCATGTGCATCTAGCTTCATTCTTGCATCTACTCTTCATGGTTCTTCATGCTCTTCTTGACTAGGTAATTAAACATGACTTAGAACTCCTTGTTTCGTCTTTATATTCTTGTTTACCTAGGGTTAGTAATTATTTTTTGATTAATTGCTTGTTTCTTTTGTTTAGCATGATTTGAGTATGTTTGTGATTGTATTTATTTGTTGAGATTGCATGTTTGATGATAGCAATCATATATGACCATTTTTCCCTCTAGCTAAATCTATTTGCCTTGCATTTAGATATTGATATCTAGGATTTGCACTTATTGACATCTTTAAATCCCTAGATAAGCATTTAGTGTAGCCTAGCATTAATTGCATGATAGAATATTTTTACATATTCATATAGGTTGTTTAATCTCTTCATTGATTGTTAAGCCTTGTGACTAAGTGGATTAGTGCACAAGCTTGTTGGTCTAGGATCACTATTAAAGGCCCATTGGGTAGAGTGAAAGGGTTAGTGACCAAGTATGGTGTGACATGAGGTCAACCTAGGTTGTAAACTTTCATTCAAATAGTGGATTTGAGGACCGTGTGTGGCTAGAAGGATAGCCCGTGAGTTTTGCCCAGTTGGAGGGTTTCTCACGTAAATCAATCCTCGTGTTTTTATTGTTTTCTGTATGTTTACTTTGGATTGATTGATTGCTAATATGGGGTAGCATTATTAAAATTGATTAATTCGAAAAGTTAGTAATTAATCAACTAAAACCTATTTACCCCTCTCTAGGTTAGTAGACACATGTTTTATAGTATTTTCACAAACACTATGTCATCAACATAGATTTGAGCTATGAAAAGCTCATATTTGTTGCCTTTGATGAACAAAGTCTTGTCAACATTACCTCTAGAGTAGCCATTGTCAACAAGATAGAGAGTGAAGCACTCATACCAAGCCCTCAGTGCTTGTTTCAATCCATATACAGCCTTCTTGGGGTGATAGACATGATTGGAGTGGTGAGGATCCACAAACCCCTTGGGTTGCTCAACCAACACTTCCTCTTGCAAGAAGCCATTGAGGAAGGCACTCTTAACATCCATTTGATGCAATTTGAACTTGTGCATACATGATATGGGCCAGAGAATCCTTATGGACTTAAGACGAGCAACCAGAGCAAAAGTCTCCTCAAAATCGACACCCTCAATTTGACAGTATCCTTGTGCTACAAGTCTAGCCTTGCTTCGTACAATGTTGCCATTCTCATCTGACTTATTCATATACACCCATTTTGTTCCAATGACATTGGTGTTCTTGGGTCTAGAACTAGAGTCCAAACCTCATTTCTTTCAAATTGGTTTAGCTCTTCTTGTGTAGCAAGAACCCAAAACTCATCATTCAAGGCTTCATCAACCTTTTTAGGTTCAATTTAAGAGGTGTAACAAGTATAGCTAATTTAATTAGCTAATTGATGCCTAGTCCTAACACCCTCATTCACATCTCCAAGAATGTCATTCTTGTTGTGAAGATGCTTAACCCATGGAGCGGGTTCTTTAGAGTCCAATGATGGGTCTCTATCAAGAGGTTGAATGTCCTCTTCGTCAAGGTTTGACTTCACACCACTTGAAGTCTCACCATTCTTTTTCAAAGAAGAATCATCACAATAACCTCCTCATCGTGGTCATTAGTCTTAGGCCCATTATCATCTATAACAACGTTAGATGATTCAATGACACTCATAGTTTTCAAATTGAAAACTCTATGGGCCTTACTATTTAGAGCATAGCCAATGAAAATTCCCTCATCACTCTTGGCATCAAACTTGCCAAGTTGATCTCGGTCATTAAGTATGTAGAATTTACTTCCAAATGAGTGGAAGTAGCTTACTTTATTTCCTATGTAGCAAGACGTATTGACAGCTTTGGCCAAAGGTTCCTAGGGACATTGTTGCTAAGCAACATCACAAGGGCCATCTCTTGAAGGACCCTATACTTCCTTTCTACAACCCCATTTTGTTGAGGAGTTTGAGGAGCCGAGAACTCATGGGAAATGCCAAAGCTATTACAAAACCTTTCAAAGCAAACATTTTCAAATTCCCTCCCATGGTCACTCCTAATTCATTTAATGCTTTTAATGTGAGAGTTCTTCTCATTTTGAATTTTAGTACAAAGCATTTTAAACTTTTCAAAAGTTTCAGATTTTTCTCTAAGAAAGTAAGTCCATGTAAATCTAGAGAAGTCATCTACACAAACAAAAATGTATCTCTTGCCACCGAGACTCTCTGTTTGTATGGGACCCATAAGGTCCATATGTAGGAGCTCTAATGGCTCCTTGGTGGTAAGATACTTGCCTTTCTTGTGCATGCTTTTGGTTTGTTTTCCTTGTGACAATGTCCACTTCCCAAGTTTGGGAAGCCCACGCACAACTTTGAACTTATCTAAGATCCTCAAATCTCTATAGTTCATGTGGCCAAGCCTTTGGTGCCACAATTCAATTTGCTCACTTTTGGACACATTACAAGAGATGATACTAGCTTCAAGACAATAGCAATTGTCACTAGAACTCTTTCCTTTCAACAAGGTTTGTCCATTAGATTTCAAAATTGAGCAATCATTTATATTAAACAAGACCGACAATCCATCATCATTAAGATGAGAAATGCTTATAAGATTGGCTTGCAAGCCATCAACAAATAAAGTATTTGACAAGAAGGGTAATCCAGGAATAGAAATGATTCCTTTCTCTATGAATTTCTTTTTAGATCCATCACCAAAAATGACAAATCCACCATCCTCCATAACAAGAGATTCAATGAAACTCTTGTTTCCGGTCATGTGCCTATAGCACCCACTATCCAAATACCAAGTATTAGAAGTATTTTCCCTCAAGGCAATTTGACCTACATTGCAAACATATTCATTACTTCTAATCCACCTAGATGAGACATTTTCTTTCCTAGTGGTCATGAAATCATTGGCTCTAGATTTCCTAGGAACATGCATTTTAGTTCTAGCCCTGGTCTTTTCAATCATGCTTCTAGTTCTACACATTTTAATAAACTTGAAGCAATTTGGTCTAATGTGACCATCAACACCACAAAAATGACATGTAGGAATGAAGTAAGAGGTCATACCATTCCTTTATGAGTACAAAAGGGCTTTCCCATGTCTTTGAGCTTGCCTTTGGTGTTGGATTGGTTCTCTCCTCTTTTGTTGTTGAGTTGAAGAAGATTGCTTCCTTGCTTGAACTTGCATGGCTTGCTCCTTGGCTTTGTGGTATTTAGGTTGTGGGAAGCTTGCTTGATGTGCTCTCATCGGTTGAGCTTGAGCTTGAGCTTGACTCCTTGATGCCACATTTACTTGGACATTTTTAAAGTACTCTCCTAGTTCAATTTTCTTCCTAGGATGTTGGGGAGGAAGAGGCTCTTTGATTTCCATGCTCTTGACAAACACTGTCTTGCTTAGAGTTGAGGTCTCTTTATCATCTTCAAACCCTAGACCTCTCTTGTCACTTGGAACTTTGCCAAATCCCAACATATGGTTAAGCTTCTTCGTGCTTCAAGTCATCTTAGCAATAGTTTCTTTTGCTTCTTCAAGCTCCTTCCCCAACAAGGCTTCATTTCTTTTAGCTATCTTCACTTCTCCATTTAAGTGAATCACTTCGGTTCTCTTTTTTTAGTCTTCGAACATTTTTCTTCATCTTCAACCTTGAGCTTTGAAAGTTCTCAAGGAACCCCTCAAGGTCCATACCATCTATATTTCCATTTATAGAGTGAGATGAAGAGCTCTAATAACTTGAGTCAACTTCACTTTGCTCATTTTCCTCTTGGTCATCTATTTCTTCCTTACTCTTGAGAGAGGATGCAAAGGCAATGAAATTTGCCACATGGTCTTCCTCGTCCGTGGTTCCTCCTTCTTTTTCCAAGTCATCACTATCGCTCCATGTGGCGGTCATTGCTGTTCCTTTCTTTTCTTCTTCAAACTAGCACACTCAGGACCAATGTGACAATATCCACTGCACTCGAAGCATTGAATGCCTTTCTTGGAGTCCTTCTTTTGGGTTTTATTCATCTTCTTAAAGGGAGTCTTCTTCTTCAAATCTTAACCTTGGAATCCAATGCCTTTCCTTTCAAACTTCACAAACTTCTTGAATCTTTTGACCATGAGGGCCATCTCCTCATCTGAGTCTTCATCCTCCTTCTCAACCTTGGAGGTCTTCAAAGCAATACTCTTTTGCTTCTTTAGAGATGTAGGTGTAGGAGTCCACCTTGAATCATATGCTAGAAGTCTTCCAAGAACTTCAATTGGCTTCATGTTCTTATAGTCACTATTCTCCTCGAGTGCCGTCACCTTTGACTCAAATCTATCCAGAAGCGACCTCATAATCTTTTGCTTGATCCTCCTATATGAATACGGGTCACCAAGTTGATGGTTTTCATTGATTATGTCCATCAACTTCACTTGAAAGTCGTTGAAGCACTCATCATCCTCCAACCTAATGGTCTCAAATTGCATTTGAAGGACTTGAAGCTTTGAGTCCTTGACTACCTCTGTTCCTTCATGAGAAGTCTCTAGAATCTCCCATGCCTCGTTTGCATTCTGAGCTGTTTGAATCAACTTGTATTGGTTGTGGTCCATGGCGTAAAGGATGGCATGCATTGCCTTGTTGTTCCACTTAGAAGCTTCAAATTCTTGTGAGCTCCATTGAGACTTAGGCTTGGAGACTTCACTTCTATCTTCGGCGGTCATTGTTGGAGGAGTTTACCAATCTTCTATTTCCATCCATGCCCGGTCATCTATTTGGGAAAGGTATGACTCCATCTTGCCTTTCCATGAGGCATAGTTCACCCCATTTAGCAAATGGGGTATTGTGCTTGAGGCTCCCTCAAGTCCACCACCGTTCCCACTCATACTGTTTAGGGACTATAACTGAGATGCAAATGAAATGCAACAAACAAATGAAAAAATGCAAGACACACACACAAAGAGCAAGGATCACCTAAGTATGTCTAGGAAGCCGCTATGATACCAATTGAAAATACACTAAACATGTGTCTAATTAACCTAGAGGGGGGGGGGGGGGGGGGGGGGGGGGGGGGGAATAGGTCTTAACCAATCTAATTACCAACTTTTCGGTTAATCAAAATTAATCATACAACCTCTATGTTCCAATGTAACTAACCATTGTCGTAACCAGTGCGGAAAATAAAATAAACACACAATGATTTGTATTACATGAGAAAACCCCAATAGGGTAAAAACTCACGGGCTTGAAAGCCACTCGAACCATCAAATCCACGCTTTTGTAAATACGATTACAACCTACGTTGACCACATCACACCTAATCAGTTACTAATCCATCTTTACTACTTGCGGGCCTTTATTAGTGATTTTAAGCTCTTGCTTGTGCACTACCAACGGCACATACAAGACTCAACTCTCAATAGAAGAGATATACAACCTAATGTGAATATGAAAAATATTATAAATGCACAAATGCTAGGTCAACACATTTAATGCTTATCTAGGAATTAATAATGACATGTAGAACATTCCTAGATATCATGTTGCTATATGACATGTTCATACTTTAGCTAAATGAAATCAAAACATTCCTAGATGCAATAGCTATCACAATACAACAACCCAAACATCAACAAAAATCTCTATTTGTAATAAAAATTCTAATCTAGATGCAAACAAGTATAAAAGAGATTTCTTGTTAAGCAAGAATACAAAGATGGATGAGAATGATGTTCTACTTACCAAGTCAACTATTTTGATGAAGACCCATGCTTAGAAACATCCTAGATGATACTTGAATCATGAATGAATGATGGGTGATTAGGTTTTGGACAATAAAAATGGGTACTTGCTTTCTTTCCTTGCAAGTCACTCTTGAGCTCTAGAAAGATGGAGTAAGAATGAATTCTGAAGCTCTAAAGAGGAAAAGAACATATATATATATATGAAGCCCTAGACGAAATGACACCGTTTTGAGAAACAACAACTAAATCTCGTCAATACCGCTTGCTGGACCACGGCTCGGGCAAGTTGTCCAGACCGTGGTGCATGCAATGTTGCACCGTCTAGACAAAATCATAGCGGGGAACACTATACTTGCAAGAGCACAGGCCGTAGTCTAGGCAGTAGAGGCCTTCTGATGTTTACCGTGGTAAGGACCACTGTGCATACAAGTGCACAGACCGTGGTCCTCAAAGCATGCACCATCGGGAACCAACCGCTGTAAGGACCGCGGTGGAGACAGGTGCCTAGCCAACGACCTAGACTGCGGTGAAGAGGAAAATCCTCTTTTCCAGGCAAACTCAACACACTAATCTAATATACAAAAATGTACAAGTGTGGAGTGTGATGAATGGCATACAATGCTTTATTCAAATACATGTAAACAAGAATATAATGCATGCAAGTGAGTGTGTGCAACTATATCTCTTCAAATAAGAATAGAGTCAAGTAGTCTACCTTTCTTGATGCACTTGGAGTCCAATGCCTTGATGATGGGAGATCTTCAAGTCCTAATCTACCCTTTACATTATTTGAGCCCAAATGTGATTTTGTCAATGAAATAAGCCAATCATAAAATGAGACACTTACAAAAACCAAGGTGGGTTGCCTTCTACAACTGCTCTATTTTTCATCTGGGCAAGACGTTGTCATGGCACTTTGCCTCTCAGAACTCCAAGTTGCTGCTTTTCTTGATGTAGAGAAGGTTCTTGCTCTTTTTATGAGCACTCTTGGCTTGCTTGTCCCTCTAAGACTCGCAAGTTGTCTTTTTTTCTTCCTAAGAGATTAAGAAACCTTGCTTTATCACACAAGCTACAAAATTGCTTCCTCAAGAAGCTATAGATTATCTACACACTCATAAGACATATTAGAGAGTTCAGGCAAATAAGACTTTTCAAGACATGCCCTTTGCCAAACCAAAGCACAATATACCATTTATTTAAGAAGAACTAACTTAAACCAATTAAACAAATCCCACAATAGATTTTTCCCTCAAACTTAGCTCTTCCCATACATTTACATGAACATGATAACGAATTGAGGGATGAGAACTTAATCTACCTGAAGAAAAATAAATTGTGCAATCTTAAAGCACATATAAACATAATAACGAAAAGTAAAAGTTTCAAACAAAGAAAAACAAGCATAGCTTTTTAATCATGAAGCACATAGGTGGTTTCTGTCTTAATCTCAACAACCATTCTACAAGCACAATTAATAACATCAAACCCCTCCCAAAATATTTAAACACATATATCAGTACAATCCAATCAATGCACTGAAACATGCTTCGACAACGTGCACGTTACCCATAAACTTTAAGCTATGCCCATCTAATGTAGGGTAATATAAAAAGATAGAAATATTTGGAGGATTCTGTTGACAGTGATTTGGATCGTTGAAAAGTCAACCGCCAAACATTAACATGTAGGCATATCGAAGCTTTAACTAGTATGGGGCTGAATACTCAAAGCCTCTTTCTCCACGTGGATGCGATACGATTTGTTCATATTTGTGATGGATAATGTATAGAAGTTGGAAATAAAAAGATGAATAAAGCGTAACACCTTTACGTGGTAAAACCCCAAGGCGGTGAAACATCCACGGTTGTTGGTGATGGCGAGAAGAAATCCACTATAAATAGAATGATTACACACTTAATATATCCTTCTCTCTTGTTGTTGTTATGCTTTTTTCGTTTATATAGATCAATAGATAGATCGATCGGTTGATCCTTAGATCCTTCGATATCTAGATCTCCCCATGGGTGGATGAGATCGAACCCCCTTTTACACAATGAGATTATGGGTCTATTTATATGTGCATAGAACCCTAATCCTTGTTGTAAGAGTAAGGGAATGTGGTGATGATTAATTATAACTTGTTACATGTTGAAGTTGTATTTAACTCCCTTCATGTTTTGGAGATCTTGTGCATTGAATTAGAATCTTCAAAGGATTCTAGCTGATTAGTCCATTTCAGACTTATTTCCTGATTGGTGTGCAATCCTGTGGAAGAGTAGAGTTATTGCTGATCTAGACTCTCTAATATCTAAGAGGAAATAATAATATTTCCTTATCGGAATGTTGTTCTAGATTCCTTGCTTGAGTAAGATTCTTCCTCTTCGTAATTGAGTTGTAGTTGAACTCGTGTTACTGTCATGGCTGAGCATCTCTTGGCCGACAATTTCCTAATTCGATTAGGTCCTCTTTTCCTGATCGGTTTTGCTAATCGTTTGGATTTAGACCTGTCTTGGCCGATCTATTCAGTCTGACCGCCCTATCTAGTAACATCAACTACGACTTGGTCAAATGTTGGCTGGTTGACTATACCCGACATGCTTACTTTTCTTCTCTGATGTCGTGGTCTGCCATATCTTTGGAACTATCCGCTATCGTTACTGACATGTCATGCTACTAAAAAAATCTCTATAACAATACCTTATCAAATCCGTGAGATAAGTTCTCGGCGACTCGACGTAGGGGATTTGAATAGTTTCCCTTTGATTTTTTGACACTCTGAGCACATCATTTTTTATTATTATCTTGCATTGTGATAATCTTCAAAACAGGTTATGTAACTGAGATACATCTTTTGACCTAAATCTGTAAGTGTCTTCGGAACACATATCAGGTCATTGAGATGCCTTTGGATACTTTATTGTGAAATGAACTTGCTCTTGGTCAGGTCAGACCATGGCTTATCGTCAAATGTTCCTAGTCATCTTTTTTAAGTAATCAGCTTCTGATTGTTCTTTTTTTTTCACCCAAATAGGGTATTTTTGCTGTGAGTGGGGCCATGTCCCACTACTATGTATAAAATGAACATTTTTTGTTCAGCTGACTTCGACTCCATGCTATTTGCCTTAGCTTGACTTTTTCTTTTTCTGGCTAACACTCAGATCCTCTCATTCATTTGGGCGAATCTGAGACCCATATTTAGTGTTATTTAGCTTTACTTGAATCCATTTTTAAGCGGATCTTACTAATGCTTGAATCATTTCTAGGCGGGGTGTCTTAGCTTGATCTTGACTTCCTTGCATTGCTTCTACCCGAAACATCTTTTCTTTTCGTCGTACTAT